>PVJS01016463.1:0-37461 GCA_004027185.1 Glis glis | reverse complement strand
ACTGGCCAACAGGCAGGTCATTCAAAATCATCCATATATTACATAGATAAACTTTTACAATCAGAAAATTGAAAGTGCAATATTCAAGTGACTGCCTCATTCTTATTCTAAATGACGTCACTGTGCAAAGGACCTACACTAGGATAAACATGGGAATAATTCCCAAGCTGCAACAGAAATCAAGGCCACCCAAGTCCTCCAGTGTTCAGTGGCACGTGCTGGTATTTTGCCACAGAATGAAGGGTATTCCAAGCCACTTGCACATTAGGTCCTTAGCACTAAGTTCAGTGGTAGTTTTCTTCTAGTCCTTGTATGTTCTGGAGTTCTAAATTTAGAAATGCTTAAAGACATTACTTACAATATTTACTCTACTGAATGTTAAATACCAAGAATTTCATGTTCTGGTCTACCTTTTGTCTCCTTGCCATTGTAATTGGGTAGAGAAATGACTGAAGAGAAATGGGAACAGGAAGCTGCCCTCAAATAGCACCTAAAAGAGGAATCGCGATGAGAGAAAGGGTCAAGAGAAGCCCCTGCCTGATTACTGAGCCCATTTTTCTTCCCTTTACTCATTGACTATAATCTCAGGGGAGCACACAGATGGAGACCTGTGAGGGATGCTGTGACATTGTGAAGTGACTTCTTTGACATCAATACTTTAGGCACATCAAAAGGAATCAGCAAATGCCAACTTTAAGCTCAGCACCAATGGAAGACAGAAATAGATGTAAACCTGCTACATTTTTGTCAGCAGAGTGACAGAATGGTACGAGTGAAAACTACAACTAACATATAGGACATAGTCAAGAAATATTTGTAAATACTCCATAGACAATAGAACAGATTTCAGAGTCTGTTAGCATTTGAATATTGGCTGTTTTTTTTTATGAAAATTTACTTTTTCACACTTTGATTGGTGCATTGTAAGTATGCATCATAGTGAGGTTCAAGGTGATCCAAACATACATGCAGAGAGTTTGGTATGCTTCCTTTAGCATCCCACCCTGCTGCCCTCTCCCTCCCCATATATATTAGTGAGACCAGCAGTGATACCTTCAAATATGGGCATAACATTATTTGAAATGTTTTCTTCATCAGTTCTCCTTTTTCCCCTTCCATCTCCTTTCCCCAGATCTCCTCTACTACTATTTACTAGCTTTGTCTCTCTGTCTGTGTATTAGTCTGGCTAACTCTATTCAATTATAATAATCCTGTTTATCAGAGTTCATATATGGATTAAAAGCAAGGTATCATATGTACTCAATAAGAATATTAAAAGCAACATTTATTGTTTGTATTTGCTAGGCAGTTTTCTAAGTAGAGTTCATTTGATTTTCTTAGGATTCATGTGCATATAGGCTACAGGAGTAGAAAACAGCTACCGAGAAGTTACCTAGTAGGCTCCAGGTCACACCTCGTAAGTGGTAAAGCCGAGAACCAACCCCAGAGTCGACATCTTGAATCGTGATGTCTGATAGTTCACTTTGGTGGTCAACTTGACTGAATTGAGGGATGCCTAGAGAATTGGAAAAGCATATTTCTAGGTGTTTCTGTGAGGGTGTTTCCAGAGAAGATTGGTGTGTGAACCAATGAACTGAGTGGGGAAAACCCAGTCTGAATGTGAGTGGGCAGAAGAGAAGGGGAAAGTGGAAGAAGGGGAAGCCAGTCCTCCTTCATGCCCCACCCTTCTCAAGAGGGTGTAGTGTGTTTCCATTTGTTTTGCTGCTGTCCCTGGTGGATGTCAGCCTCAAGGTTCTTCAGCTTTTAAACGTGGACTTGAAAATGCAGCTCTCTCTCCAGGGGACTTTCAGGCCTCTCAGTGGGGCTGAATCAGTGGCTTCTCTCCTGCCCTGAGTCTTCCAGCTTCTTAGCCTGAACAGCTACTGGGTTTCCTGACTCTGCAGCTCACACATGGTCAATCTGGGACTATTCAGCCTCTGATCGTGAGAGCCAATCTCATAAATCCCCTCTAATAATTATCTATTTTCTATTGGTTCTGCTTCTCTGGAGAGCCCCGAGGAATGCTGTGCCCCTCTGCCTTTCATAAATGGTAACCAAAGAGGGGGAGGGGTGGCCAGAGGCAGGTGATAAAGTAGATGCTTAGTCACACCTCTGAGACACCTGGATGCACCATAAAGCAGTCACTAGTAGATGGTAAACTTTTTACTAGGACACATAGATTAAAAGCCAGAATCTCTTTAAGGAAATGGGATATAAAGCAATCAATATTCTGCTCAGCCAACTCTAAGCCAAAAGAAAAAAAGAAGCCTCTTTATTCCTATGAAAGAATCATTAACTGTTAACAGAACAACACTGTGATAAAGATCAAGATTTTATGCCCACAATAACACATGCACTTTTATGATGTTCCCTGCAGCCTAAATCGTCTTTGTGTCTTGCCGTTCTTTAAATCAAGCAGTTGTACCCATGCTCTCTCGGAAGCCACTTACAAACCTGCAACAGCATTATCTTCAGAGCTTGTCCATCAGCTCCTGGAGGCAGCTGATGCCTAAACTGGGAGGGTTAGAGCAGCCTTTAATCTCTATAATAACAATGCTTAAGCCCTAATTATCCAGGCAAATAATTCATGCGCCAGCAGTGGGAGCAAAGGCCCCCTTTCCGTCTCTTCCCTCCCAGTGTTTTCCTCAAACTAAACTCAAAAAGAAGACCATGGCAGTCATCCAAGGTGGACTTGCCTTGAGACAGAATAATGCCTCTCCGGGGAGGTCATGACCGCCTTAAGGATGCTTGATCACACAGTGGGAACGATTTCCTAAGTCCTGCAATTTAATCAATTTAATTGCACTAACCACTAAACAACAGTCACCTGGCTGCTGCTTATATTACAGCTGTTAAAGCCTGGTTTTCTAATGCAGAATGTTTCTTTTTTCTTGATACGTTATTTAAAAATAGAGAGCCACCATTTTCATAAGAGACAGGGTAGCACACAAGTATATGCACAGCCTAAGGGAAAAATCAGAAAGTGAAGTATCCCTGTGAGATAAGGTACATGTGAAAGATGTTATAGTAATGTATTTCTTATCCCCATTTTGAAGATGAGCAAAGTAAGCTTATATAATTTGTTCAAGGTCCCATAAACAAATTCTTCAGACATGAGGATCTAGACTCACCACTCTACTGGATAATTTCTCCTGAACATGACAGGATTTTAACTGGCCTTTGAACAAATATAAATTCATTGAAGAGTGCAGTGCATTCCAAGAGGGGAGAGAAAATAAATAGCAATGACACCGAGGTAGAATGGAATGTCGTGAAAGGACAAAGAGGATAATATACCTTAAGTGGAGGTGATAACAAAAGATCAGTTAGGAAATATGAGAATAGGAGCCAGACACAGTGGCACACGCCTGTAATCCCAGTACTTGGGAGGCTGAGACAGGAGGATCACAGGTTCAAGGTCAGTACATGGTAACTTAGCGAGATCCTGTTTCAAAATAAAAAGGGCTGGGGGTGTAGCTCTGAGATAGAGTGTTCCTGGGTTCAAGCCCCAGTACTGAAGAGAGAGAGAGAGAGAGAGAGAGAGAGAGAAAGAGAGAGAGAGAGAGAGAGAGAGAGAAAGAAAGAATATGAGAGAGAGAGAGAGAGAGAGAGAATATAGGAAGGAGCTTCACAAGAACAAAAGGGAGAAAGTGGTAGTTTGGATGAACCAATATGATTGCTCTATGTTTGAAAATAAATCCATTTGTTGAGTACCTCCCATATTCCAGGCAAACATTATTTCACCAACTTTCACATGTTTTAGAAATGTAATTATTTTTATTTGTATTATTTCTCCTGTTCTTTCAGTAAAACTTCTTTGGATGTGGAAATCTCATAGTACCTCTCTACATCTAGGTACAAAGCAATAAAACAAACAACATTCAAATAACGGAAAGCAGCCAGGCATGTTGACACACACCTATCCCAGTATTTGGGAGGTTGAGACAGGAGGATCGCAGGTTCAAATCCAGCCTCAGCAACTTGCGAGATTCTCAGCAACCTAATGAGACCCTGTTTCAACACAAAAATTAAAACGGCTGGGGGATACAGCTCAGAGGTGGAGTGTTCCTGGGTCCAATCCCCAGTACCTGACAGTGATTTTTAGAAAAAAAGTCTGAATAAATATTACTAGATTTTTAATTTCCAGTGCTTAAAATATCAAATGATGCATAATTTTTAAAAACTGTCATTCACAAATCTAGATGTATTTAGCCTGTAATCACAAAACTGTGTATGAACAAATTGATTTTATAAATAGAAAATGATTAAATAGTGTAATTAGCTTTGAATGAATAAGTACTTAATGAACTATCTTATCCTAAGCATACTCTTTGAGGAAAAAAATTAATTATCGTGGTAAGACTTGAACCAAATTTTGTTCATATTAGGGTTGGGGGGTTGGGGTTTTTTATTCAAATACTGTACACGACCCATTTTCTTACTGGTTTTTTGCTCATTCTTTATTTCTGGCACTTGGTTAATATTTCTTTTTAACAGATACATAAAAGCATAAATTTGTACATATTAATGGGATGCCATGTAATGTTTCAATATATGTATACAGCATGTAATGTTTAAATCAGATTAAACATATCTATCTCTTCAAACATTATCACTGCTTTATAGTGAAAACATTCAGAATCCTTTCTTCTAGTTTTCTGAAATGCACAGTACATAAATGTTGCCTGTAGTCACCTTACTGTGCGCTAGCACACCAGCACTTCTTACTCCTATGAAACTGTACTGAGTACCCACTGGTCAGCCTCTCCCTGACCCTTTCTCCCTCCACCATCCTCAGCCTCTGGTAGCTGTCCTTCTACCCTTGACTTCTATGAGATCGTACAGTACTTGTCTCTCTGTCTCTGACTTATTTCACTTAACACAATGATCTCCAGCTCCAAAACTATTCATAGAAGATCTTCTATGCAAAGCCCCCTAGAACATTGGGGAAAATCAGCACCTCCAGCAGGCCCTGATGACACTAATGATGATGTTTTGATATTTTGGGGTTTTTGGTTTTGGATTTTAAATTATTTTTTTGGTGCATTGCAATGTGTTTAAAACATATACACAGCTCTCCTGTATTTCCCTCCACATCCTACCCTGCTTTCCCCTCCTCCCTACCCACACAAGTCAGTGAGATTGGTAGTACACCTTCATACATTGCCATAGTTATTTGAACTGTTTCCTTCTTCATTCCTCCCTCTTCCCCTCCCTGACCTCCTTCAGCTACTCTACAGGCTTCTCTCTGCATTATTTAAAGTCCCTTATGCTTCCTATTTTCTCTCTGGATTCCACAAATGATAGAAAACTTACTACCCTTGACTTTAGGAGACTGACTAATTTCACTTGGCATAATATTTTCTAGTTTCCCCCATCTCAGTCCTAGCACAGCTGTTTAGACTAAAATATACAACTGACTTGAGTAGTTAGTTCTTAGTTTGCCCATTAATCTATAATAAATTATGGCCTGACTCAAAAGTAGGAACTGCAAGAATCTCCTTTTGGAAAATTCGAATTTAAGAGATTACAGGGAAGTTGCTAGATAGTGGTAAGAGCCGAAAGTCCTGAGGTCATACACAGTCCATGCTCAAACAGTGTGGGCATTGTGCTGTCAGATTTAGAGGAATCTGGTCTCACAGGAAGAAAATGAGACAGAAATGAGAGAGGCTATGAGTCCCCTGAGGCAGAAGAGAGATAAAGCAAAATTCTGTGCTTCTAATGTCTTCCCAAGAGTCCCCTACGTACTCCGGTGTCTGCATTTAGATTTCCATGTGATTTCACTGGTTGTCCTGACAGTAACATTCTTGTTGAGTCTTTTTCAATGCTTTTCTGTTCCCTGCCACCAAAATATTCTTGCCTGAGATACCTGCCATGGCCCAAGCTCTGAATTATCGTTCCACGAGTTCAAAGATGACTAAGGGTCCCTGCTCTTAAAAATTTTGCCAGCAAATGGATACCAAATACAGGCCCATTTCAACAATAATAGAACACAGACCTTGCACAAGATGGCAAAGTGCAATAAAAGAAACATGGAAAGAATGTCTGGGTCAGGTCAATTTTATCTCAGAAGGCTTCTTGAAGAAAGTGAGGTATTCGCTAGGTCTTCAACAATGTAAGGTTTTAAAAAATAAGGAAAAGTAGTGAATTGTGTGCTAATGCAAAGAAACAGTGTTAGCAGACACACAATGGCAGAAAAGGGCAGCTTCTTTGAAGAACAGCTGTCCTGAAATGATTTTTTCTATGCTGTGCATATACAATGGGAGAATTTAAGAGGAGACAAAATAAGTATGGCACAGGCTGTGGAATGTAGAAATTACTGTGCAGTCTATGGAGACTTTTCCTTTTATTTTTCCCCCCAGTGCTGGGGACCAAGCCCATGCCTCCTGAATGCTAGGCAAGTGTTCTACCACTAAACTCCACCTCCAACCCAAGGAGTCTTTTAATTAAAGAAATTGTCTTATTAATGTAAAGTTGTAAAAAGCCTAAAATTCAGTATTTCATGTCCACTAGGAGCAGAGGAAGTCATGTTAAGACACTGGTAAAGAGGCTGATTGTTGTAGGACTAATCCTAGAAAGATTTAAAAGGCCTGGGTTAAAAGTATAAGCAAGATTCAAGGAAGTTTGCTTATTAGGAAACAGAGCTCCAGAGGTCATGGTGAAAAAGGTCAACAGAGGAATCAGGAGGGACAGGATGGGCCAGGAGGTGAAGGCAAGGATGGACGGGGCAGCTCAAAGCTTACAGGATGTGAGGAAGTGGAAACTTGGTGAATAGTAGCCAAAGATGACAGAGTTGAAAAGCACAGTGAAATTAATTGGCCTCCAGGTTCCAGAGGAGTTCAGTTTAAAATAATTGTAGTGGTTTGCTTTTATAGTAAAGAAACTATTTTTGAAACCACAACAATTATCAGTGCATCACAGTGACTCAGTAGGTAAGTGGGCAATCGGATTCATGAGAACTGAAGCACTGCATTGGATATTTAGAGCTCAGCTTTATTGCTGTGCTCTAGGAAATTTTCTGCACAGGCCAACTCCTATGAAGGGTATTAAAACCAAACCAAAATAAATATCAGACACATATATTTCTGAAAAGGCATTAATGCCTTTAAAGTAGAAAGCAGTATTCTTTTTCCTCTTAATGAACCATGATACATTCTATAAATGAATTGCAAATGCCCCAACAGTCTAAAATTTAATATACCAATCTATCCACCATATAATTTATGAAGCAGTTGCTGGAAATCACTTGACCCCTTTCTGCCTTTGCCAAGAGGCTCAAACAATCACTTGGTGCGTGGCAGTGCCTAACTCAGAAATTATTCAACAAAGTGTGTTTATATGCTCAAGGCTATGAGGGAGTCAAGTGTTGATATGGGAGATAGTCATTAAAAGAGACATTCCTTTATAGCCTCCTAATCCATCATTTTCTTCTCACTAGATAAAATAGTTGTTAGCTCCTACAGAACAATCCCAAGTATGAGCTAAAGCATTATTTTTTTTCTTTCCAGAATGGCGGATGAGAGAAAGACTGTCAGTATGTTATTCAATATTTTACATGATTTGGAAGACTATGTTCAGTACTTGAGGAAAACTGAACTACTGTATATGATGCAAATTATTAAGAACACAATGGTTCAGGAAAATGATGATAAACCTGTATTGAATAATGATGAACATGAGTGCTTAAAATAAAAATTAAAATTAAAAACCTATTCATAAAAAACTTGGAGTGTGGCGAAAACCTCTTTTCATGGACCATGAAAAATATCTGCTGACTAGATCAATTATTTTTGAGTAAATTTCACGAAGTATCTCATATGAGATGTCTCCACAGTGTCCCCCTAACAGTATTTCATTTAGAAAACTGAAATGAAGGAGAAAGATGGTGAGTGTTGTCCATGGGAATATTGTCAATGCTCATGTCATAACTTGGTGTAATTGAGGAGATGCCGGTTCTAGAATCCGTTAGGGTTAAACTGCCCTTCTTGTTAGCTGTATAAGCTTCAAGAAATCACTTAATCTCACAAGTCTGCATTTCTGCTTTTGGCCAGGCATGGTGATGCACACCTGCAATCCTAGCTACTTAGGAGGCTGAGAGGCAGGAAAAGCTGGAGTTTGAGGCCAGGCTGTGCAACGGCGTGGGACCCCATCTCAAAACAAAAACAAAAGTCCCATTTCTGCTTTTGTAAAGTTAAAAGTAAGAGTACTAATATCCTTCTTACCATGTTATTTTAAAGATTATATAGAATAGATAATCCTGTAAATTCCTGGCAATGAATGAGCACTCAGAAATACTGGTTCCTGCTGGGCGTGGTGGAGTAAGCCCAACTACTCTGGAAGCTGAGGCAGGAAAATAACAAGGTGGACGCCAGCCTGGGTGATGAAGTGAGACCCTGTCTCAAAATAAAGTTTTTTAAAAGGCTGGGGATATAGCTCAGAGGTACAAAACCTCTGGTTCAATCCCCAGTACCTTAATATATATATATATATATATATATATATATATATATATATATATATATAGGTTCCCAACTTCTTTCGCCTACTGTATCATCATTTAGCCTTCTAGGATCAGGTGGAACTAGGTAATTTTAGCAATAGGGAGCCAACTCAAGAATTATATATTCTCTACAAATTCTCCTTCAAATCTGTACTGTGTAAACTGGATGTGGTGGCACACATCTATAATACCTGTACTTGAGAGGCTGACACAGGAAGATAAGCAGATTCGAGGCCAGTGTGTGATTAGGGTGGGATTGGAGGGAGGGCTAAATGTGCAATGTATGCATGTATGATGTTCATAACCTGACATATATCAAAATGTATAATTGCAATGCACCAATAGATGAACATAAAAAAAAGAAGGGAAAAAAAGACCTGTTTCAAGTTAAAAAATAAAAAGGACTAGGGGTGGAGCTCAGAGGTAGAAAGCCCCTGGGTTCGATCCCCAGTATCAAAAAATAATCTGTGATGTGTAAACTACAACTTTAGTTAGAAAAGTAAGACACACTATAAAGAATGCTTTGCAGTTATTTTAGATAATCAATAATGAGTTGACATTTTCAGTAATTCATAAGTAAGAAGAAAATTACAAAGAATTGTTTTCTGTTGGCTTAGTTATTTAAAATCCAAGAGGCAGCTATTATTTAGAAATGGCTAAAATTGAACTGTTTTTGTGTTTTATCGGAGGTAAGAAATATGTAAATTATACTCCGACTACTTTGAGAAATCTCATTATATTTACCCAAAATAAGAGTATTGTCCAGGAAGCTATGTATGTGCCTTTTTACACTTTGCAATGAAAAAATAATTAGAAGAGTGGTGCCACAACCTAACAAAGTAAATTAGGTAAGCTGTGAGACGGGCTCATACCTAAACACTCCTCCCCATCACCCATATGTTATTTTTCTTTAATATTATTAATTTACAAAACTATATAATTTTCCACCACACTCTCAAAAAATGAAAATAATCAAAACCCTGTTTTTATACATGAAACACCCTGGAGACACTTATTAATTATATAATTGGTTATCTATTTTGTTAACTATCACAAACCCTCAGTTGCAAGCCAACCAAGTGTTTGTAAAGCAGATATACAACAGAGTCAGAATTAGAAATAAAATTGTCTTCTCTCAAATTCTATCTTATCTAACCAATTGTTTAGCTTCATTCTCCCAAAATTGTTGCATTTTATGTCAGCCAAACTAATGATATTTTCTTAATAAATTGGAGTCACCATCCCTCCCCACGAGCATGGAAGTTGTTTTTTTTTTAAACTTCAGGGGTCATACCAAAGGAATTGAAACCAGAAAACTACAGTAATATATGCATACCCACATTCATAGCAGCATAATTCACAGTGGCCAAATTATGGAACCAACCTAGGTGTCTATCAACAGATGAGTGGATTACAAAATTGTGGGAAATACACACAATGGAATTCTACTCAGCAATAAAGAAGAACAAAATAACATCATTTGCAAGAAAATGGAAGGATCTGAAGAACATTATGTTAAGCGAGATCAGTCAATCACAAAAAAAGAAGGGACATATGTTTTCATTAATATGTGCAACCTAGGGAGTAGTGGGGACACACAAGGAACTCCGGTTGATAATGGAGAACCCTCAGCGGGGCAAGGGAAGTGGTACAAGGGAAGGAGAAGGGCAAGAAAGAAGCGAATCAGTGGAATTACTATCATAAACAATATGTACATGTGAGAATATACCATCATCATTCTCAATACTTCATACGGGTTGGGGGAAAGCGGGGGGGGACACTAAGAGCTATGTGCATCTATGTTAACATCAAATAGATATTCATTGTGATGAGAGACTCCAATGCACCAATAAACTCACGTTAAGAAATAAATAAATAATATTTAAATATTAAAAAAACTTCAGGGGTTTGGGATACTTACAACACAATTGACCCTTCTTTAATATCAAACTAATGGTTTTTGAGTGTTTTTATTCATCCTTTGAAGTTCTTTGAGCTCTATAATTTTATAGTCAGATAATTTGGTGATTTCAAATGATCAATTTATGAGTGTGCATAAGGACATCATTTGGATTAGATTAGATTAGATTAGATCAGATGATTAGGGCTCAATCATAGTAAATCAAGAATGGCCTCTTTGAGTTCTACTGTTTCCAGTTAGTTTTATTCTTCCCCCGTGGCAACAAGTTGTATGTAAGGAAATCATCAGCATTTTACATACATGAAAGAGGATAAAACAGACAAAATGGCAGTTTAAGTCACTACCAGAACAAAAATCCCTGAAATATAGAGTTGTTAATGAAGAAAAATTATAAACAAGATAACTTTGAAATGGGCATAATGAATTCTTAGTGCCTTGATTCTGCCTTTATCTTTGCAACTCCAGCCTACTGCTCTATGGCTACAGATCAGATGTGCCATCATGAGAGTTTTGAAGTATCTGGAAGCAAAAAAAAAAAAGCAAAAAATAGGGAAGGCAAAAATACACCAAATTGCTACCACCCCTCTATGCTCAGAGCAAACAACATTAATCATATCGCTCTTTTTGAATCTAAATGTGAATCCTCAAAAATGGGCTTCTGGCAGTCACTGCCAATCAATCAGAATTGTTTTGCAGATAACAGCCCAGTATGTATGCCCCACTGGCATGGGATGCCTATAGCACTATGCTCACTTTAGCCCCTTCCTCCCCACGAAGAACAGAGATGCAGAAGCTGAAGCACTGGAGCCCAGGAGCCAACCACACAAGGACTACTAAGCTTGGACTGCCATAAAACTTGTGGACTCAAAAATAAACAATATTATCCATTTTTGTGATATTATCCATGCTTGAGTCATCAGGGTTTACTGAAACAGATTATTAGTAGTACAGACTACATAAACACTCTCTTAGGTCATCAGTAACTGTCTCTTGAAACACATCCACCATTTATGCAATGAGGCCCCTTTGCAAAGCATGGTGAGAATGAAGCTGTGTGTCCTGGTCAGCCTGCTAATCTGAACAAAAGGGCCTCCATATTACAAAAATTCCAAATCTTGCAGCCTCTGCTTTACTTTGATTTTTCTTTGAAAAAGAGGAGTTTGAAAAATATTTCATTGAGAGGAAAAATATTTTCCTATGTTCAGAGGAAAGAGTAACTACAGGGCAGAATTTGTGTGGCTTTCGTGCCATTCATCCAATGTTTGTATATTTAAACTGTGATGATGCATAGAGCTTGTTAGCCAGAGTAAGTTTTTAGCTAGAGTGATTCCATATTTGTTACTCAGAATGACCTCAAACCTGGCCCTAAAACAGGGAAGTTGGCCTTCAAAAAATTAAACCAGGACATTGGCAGGATAGTTAAAGGATTGTCGTCACAACATATTGTAACTTATTATGTTATTGTTATCTTGCTAACCACCTATTCTTGCCTCTGTACTTTCGATATGCTTGGCTTGCTTGGTATACCTGAATACTATGGGAACCATAGAGGCTGCCCACCCCCTGCCATTGAAACCTGCCACGGGAACCTCAGTTTCACCCTGAGCTTGTATTGTATCTTTCCCTATATAAGAAAAGGCTGGAGGGCAATCAAGTACTGCACTTGGCTCTCATGCCTATGTAGTCTTACTGGCCAGTAATAAAGACTCTCATGTAATACCTTTGGTGGTCTGATTGGTCTTGACTGGGACGCTACCTCACAACATTTGGAGGCCACGGCCAGATCCCTCAAGACCGTCAACCTGAGAACTGGCCAGGGACTCTGTCAGAGAAGGGCCAAGAGACGGACAGGAGCTCCTATGGGAGGCGCCACCTGGGTTGTTCCAGGGCCCCAGGTAGCTCTCCTCTCCTCTCTCAGGGCTCCGGTGGTTCCTGAGATGACACCTTTGAGAAAACCAAAGTCAAGAGTCACCCAGGTTGAGGACCCCCGGAGGTAAGGTCAAGGGAGAATTCTTGGGAAGACACGCAGGAGAGATCAGACATGGCCATCAATCCGGTGTCCAGGGTACCGTGTGAGACGTCACCGGCCCATTGTTAAGGTCCAGGTGTATGAGTGATTAGTGGCCACTGTGTGTTTGCCTTGCTGACTGTCTATTAATTGTCTTTGATTGCTGTCCTATTATGTCTGTCTGTCTGTCTGAAAGGAGTGCATCAGCTGTTGATTTGTCTCTGTCCTGGAGTGAATGAAGGGAGAGTCAGCTCAGTCAGTCCTCTGGCTGGGTCTGAGTCTATGGTCTCACGGCCGGGGTCCTTAAGACCCCAAGAAAGGCTACAAGATCCTAGTGGGCAGACCTTGGTAAGACTGGCGAAAGCTGTCATTTCACAAAGACATATGATCTATGGTGGTGCTGAAATTAGCCAGTAAGCCGCAAGCCACATTAGTTGGGCCACTATGGTTAAGTCTCCACCAGCCAGGTCTGTGACTGAGTGTGATGTTGTCCTATCTGTGTCAGAGGGTTTTACCCTTCTAGGCTCTGTCTGTATGTTGTTTGTGGCTGTGTGCCATTTGTGTCTCTGTTCCATTGGATTGAGATCTGCATTGTATGGTCTGATTCTAGGAATCAGTTGTGGGTAAATCAACCAGGATGGAAATAGGAAGCAGTACATGCTCTAAACCCCCCGCCTTTTAAGGTGTATGCTTAAACATGTTAAAGAAATGACTTTGTGAAAGATACTGAATATGGTATTTCTTTCTCCCTGGTCATGCCTGCAGCAAATGAAAAAGCATAAGTAATGCTGCCCCTCCCAGTGCGGCCGGAGGGGAATAATTCCCCCACCCTACACACTTGACTGGTCCCGGCCTAAGTGAGGGTTTGGTCTTCGGGTCTACTCTCTCCTCCCCATACCTGGAGCAAATCTACATTTGGGGGGGCAAGACAGGCACCCATGCCCAATTATGGTTCATGTCTCTCTGTTCTACCAGGGACCTCTGCCTAAGTCTTTCAGCTGATAGATTATGCACTGACTAACAAGGTGGTATTGTTGGGTTTTTTAATTTAAAGTAATTAATTTAGAGGTGCATTACATTATCTTGGTTAAGTATTGTTTATTGTTACTTCTTGTTGGGTTTTTAATTTTCCTTGTTCTCTGACTGTTAGGTTGATAAGACTATAAACCATGTAATAGTAAAGCATTGGCTAACTTCTATTCATGCTTACTTGACATCTAAAAGTATGTAATATGCTCAACCAGCCGTGCCCCAAATATGTGGGAGATATTTTAAAAACAAAAACTGGGTTTTCATTCCTGTCAATCTTACTTATAGTTTTGTCTTTTTGTCGTTCCTCCATTCCTTAGTTTGACTTTTGTTGTTTCCTCTAAAAATTGTACTGTAATATTTTAAGCCAAGCTGATTTTTCACCAGATGTAAATGTAGGAAACTTGCTATCAGACCAGGCTCTGCATCACTGCCAAACAGTGATGCCCAAATGGAGCAGATTTTACCTTCTAAGGGACCCTCTTGAGACCCCACTCTGGTTAAGGTGAGGAGAGCTTGGACAACTTTCGCCAAGTCCTATTAAAAAAACCAATGAGCCATTAATATTGCCTTGTTATCCTGTCAGCCCCAGACATTAAAAAATTTATTACAAAAGTTAAAAGCTAACTAGGGCAGTAGTAGCAGCTTACAGAAAAACAAATGATAAGAATTCCAGAGGTAAAGGCCAGAGACAACTAAAAAAAAAAAGGAAGAGGCTAAAAAAAATCAGTGTACTTAATGTATAAAAAATTGGGGACAAACATGTCAAGTTCCTTGCAGATACTGAAACAGCTCACTCAGTACTAAAATGAAAACCTCTAGGACCCACTACGCCCCATCAGCTAACCATCCAGGGCACTTACAGTTCTCAGACTACATCCCGGACAATGGACTTGGACCAAGGTACTGTGACTCACTCCCTCCTTGTCATATCAGATTGCCTGTACTGTTGTTGGGATGGGACCTCCTCTGAAAGTTGGGGGCGGGCCCTAAGACAGCGCCACAGCCAGGCCTTGGGGGAGCAAAGGAGGCACCACCTGGGCTGGGCTAATATTGGGTAGCGGGCTCAAGGAAAGGCTACCAAGAAGCTGCAAAGAGTCCAGGAACTCGAGAGTGTGTCCGGGGCCCTGAGTGAGGCCAAGTCCAAAGGCATCCGGCTGGACAAGGAGCCATAAAAGCTGAGACAATAGGGCTATGGGGGCAGCTGGAGGAGAAGGCAGCCACCAGGGAGCAGGCAAGCCATGAGCTGCAGATGGCCTGAGCCCAGCTCTCGGAATAAAGATGGCACCAGGAGTAGGGACCAGGGCTCTAGAGGTTAAAAAAAAACTAAGTGCCAAACAGCCTGAAAAGCTGAGGCCCTGGCCCAACACCTGGCCAAAAGGGACTGAGGCAGTGGAGCGTCTAAAGCAGGGGCAGCGCCAACTGCAACAGGAGCTGGATGACATCATTGTAAACCTGGAGCAACAGCGACAGCTTGTGAGCACCTTGGAGAAGACAGCCAGAGAGGAGGCCCTAGAACCAGTGGGGCCACTTACGATCCTGGTCATGCTACCAGAACTAGGCCTGCCCCATAGGCCCGCCTATACACCAGAAGGAGAGACCTGGGCCAAACAAGAGGGGGCTAAGCAAGAAGAGATGGGATGGCTGCTGCTCAGACCAAGGTACTACATCCCACGGTTGGACCAGGTCGCCAAGGACATTGCATCCAGATGCCACATTTGCGCTCAGGTAAGTCAGAACAGAGAAAAACGAGCTCCAAAAGGAATATGCACCTGAGGTACTGTGCCTGGGAAACATTGGGAATTAGACTTTACTAAAATTAAACCGACGGTTTAGGTGTTGATGGACACATTCTCAGGGTAGGTAAAAAGTATTTCCTACCCAAACTAAGCCTCCATAGTTACAAAGAAGCTGCTCCAAATGCTAGTTCCTAGATTTAGATTGCCCTTAACTCTGGAGCCTGACAATGGCCTGGCTTTCATAGCCAAAATCTCTTAAAACCTGGCAAAAGCATTAAATAGTGATTAAAAATTACATTGTGCTTATAGGCCGCAGAGTTCAGGACAGGTAGAAAGGATGAATGGAATTCTAAAGGAAACTTTGGCCAAATTGGTTATAGAGACAGGCGAAAGCTGGGCCAATCTCCTTCCTTTTGCCCTTCTTAGGGCCTGATGTACACCTTACTGTGAAGGATTTCCTCCTTATGAAATCATGTTTGGAAGACCACCACCTATTCTCCCCAAACTGAGAGACACACATAGGGAAGAGATAACTAATCAATACCTTCTTAAGTCATTACAGGCTCTACAACAAACCCAAAAAGCCATCCTCCAGACGATTGGACAAATAGACCCCCAACTTGCCACGGAGCCCACCCACCAGTTCCAGTCCGGCGATCTGGTATGGGTCAGGAGAATTCCAGCCCGGACACGAGCCAACCTGGAAGGGCCCATATCCTGTGTTCCTAACCACTCCAACAGCAGTAAAGGTGGCTGGAGTTTCTTCTTGGATCCATCATACCCAGCTAAAGAAGGCTGCAGAGGAGGAAGGAAAATGGACTGTCACCAAGACTACAGACCCACTAAAGATAAGATTCAAATGGGTTCTTTAATGCCCCTTTTCCTTTTCCTGTGGCTTGTCACTCCAAAAGGAGTGGAGCCCACCGCCTCCCACTGCCTGGTTACTTAGAGATGGGAACTGAGGATGGAACAGTACTTGCTAATGTAACCACAGATAGCCAGCCTATTTTCAAAATAGATCTTTGTGATTTAATAACTTACACATATATAGTTATAGGACCCTACTCAGGACACGTACTAAAATGTGGGGATAAAGGGTTTGAAAGGATATTACAAACCTATTGGTTTTATGCATGTCCGGCAACTGGGAGTATCAATTTGTCATGCAGATGGTGAGTATTATTGTACAGATTGAGATTGCGTAACTGAAACATCTTGGACTAATAAAGACCCTCACATTAGAGTCCAGTGAGAGCCATTGCCTAAAATCTGTTCCCTCGGTAATTGTAACCCCCTAACTATTAAGGTTTTAAGCTGGACATGTAGTGGTCATCATTACTGGGAAACAGGTAGAACATGGGGAATACAACTAAAAGTCAAAGACAGAGATCCTAGAGGTAAATTTACCATTCAGAAAAGGGTCCCGCATAGAGCCCAGCTCCCCATTGGTCCAAATAGTAACCTGTACTTACCAACACCTAAAATACCTCTGGTTCTGTCAAGCCCCCAAATCAGGCCCAAAATTCAGAAGCAAGCCCATCAATAGTGGAAACTCTAATAAAAATACATAGGGCCCTTAACCATTCCTCACCGGATTTAGGTCAAGATTGTTGGCTATGCCTAGACCCCAGGCCTCCTTATTACATAGGTACTAGAGCAAACCAGACCATCACTCAGCTCACAAATCCTGCTAAGTGGATTGGGATCATCCTCGGATCACTCTGGGCGACCTGCAGGGACAGGGGCCTTGTGTTGTATCTTCTGGCTATGACTTAATTATACCTATAGAAGTGTCTGCAGCAGTAGCCAGAGCACCAACCATAACACTAATCAACGGATCTTTTTCCAGGCCCCTGAGGCCACCTGGTTGGCATGTACTAATGGACTTACTAAGTATACAGCCTCTAATGTGTTTGAAGAAAAATTTTGGGCAAAACCTCTGCCTACTGTTTTAAGTCATCCCTGGGTATTTGTCTACTGTAGAGAAGAAGGAAGAGTCCATCTCTGCATAGATTTCAGAGATTTCAGACAACTAAAAACAAAAAGGGCAGCCCCTGTATTGGTTCCCCTCTTGGTAGGTCTAGGAATTGCTGGGTCCATAGCTATAGGATCCTGAGCTCTAATAGTAGGAGATAAAAACTTCACGGAGCTGAGTGCCCAGATAGATGTCGACCTAGGACATTTAAAAAAGTCTCTCTCTCTCAATTAGAAGTCCAGGTCAATTCTTTGGCTGAGATAGTACTCCATAACCAAAGGGGCCTAGATCTCCTATTCATAAAACAAGGTGGTCTTTACATGGCCTTAGGAGACACTTGTTGTTTTTATGCTACTCAATCTGGAGTAATCAAAAAGAGTTTAGCCCTAGTTTGCCATAACTTACAAAAGAACAAAAAGCTTAAACACAAATCTGCCAACTGGTATCAGACCCTCTTTTCATGGTCCCCTTGGCTCACCACCCTGCTAACTGCCTTAGCAGGACCTCTGGTTATATTGGTTTTAACTCTGACAGTGGGACCCTGTTTAATAAACTACTTGACTAATTATGTCAAAAAGAGAGTTCATGCAGTAAAAATCTTGGTCTTAAGGGGTCATTATAACCCCTTATCAACTAGAGTCCATGATTTGACTCAGGCCCATAGAACCAGTGGGGAATGTGATGATGCATAGTTAGAGCTTGTTAGCCAGAGTAACTTGTTAGCCAGAGTGACTCCATACTTGTTACTCAGAATGACCTCAAACCTGGCCCTAAAACAGGGAAGTTGGCCTTCAAAAAATTAAACCAGGACATTGGCAGGATAGTTAACAGATTGTCATAATAACATATTGTAACTTATTGTGTTATTGTTATCTTGCTAACCGCCTATTCTTGCCTCTGTACTTTGGATATGCTTGGCTTGCTTGGAGTACCTGAATACTATGGGAACCATAGGGCTTCCCACCCCCTGCTGTGGAAACCTGCCATGGGAACCTCGGTTTCACCCTGAGCTTGTATTGTATCTTAGCCTATATAAGAAAATGCTGGAGGGCAGTCAAGTACTGCACTTGGCTCTCATGCCTGTGTAGTCTTACTGGCCAGTAATAAAGACTCTCATGTAACACCTTTGGTGGTCTGATTGGTCTTGACTGGGACACTACTTTGCAACAAAACATCAAAAAAAAGTGTAGAGGTAAGGAGTAGTCATGTTCTGAAAAACATAAACAGAAAAAAAAAGAATACAGAAACATACCCAAACAAGTATATACGAAGTAAATAAATTCTAACTGACTGCCAAAAATCTGTGACTCTCCTTAAAAAAATTTTTTTCTCATTTATATTAGCATCAAGTACCACTGCATAGTTAATTTGTCCAGGTATCTTATACACAACACATTAAATGGTAAGAGTTATTTCCTTCTTATTGTTAATTAATAAAATAATTGCATGACAACAATTCCTCAATAAAAATATTTTAGTCCTTTAATTGAAAAATATTTTTGGTATGACATTAGGGTCAAAAAAGACAACAGAAGATATATTGTCAATGCCCTCTTCCTTTTTGTCTAAATATATTTCTGATGCTTTCATAATGTATGCAAATTGGTCATACTGTGTGTTGTATATTTAACTTTTGTCTACAGAAAATTACAAACATTAAAAAGTAGATAAGCCAGGTGTGCTGGTGCATGCCTATAATCCTAGTACTGACAAGGCTGAGACAGGAGGATCACAGCAGGTTCAAGGCCAGACTCAGCAACTTAGCAAGGCCCTCCACAACTTAGTGAGACCCTGTTTCAAAATAAAAAATAAAATTAAATAGAGCTGGGGGTGTATCTCCGAGGTAGAATAAAATGCTCCTGGATTCAATCCCCAGTACTATCAAAAAAAAAAAGGAAATAGACTTGTCTGGTTAACTCCTCTGTACACACCAGGCAAGCATCTCCAACAATTATCTTCATTTTACTATTCTATTTTCATCTGCCCTTTACCTTTTTCCCCAAGATATTTTAAAGCAAATTCAAGAAAGCATGTTGTTTTACCCATAAATACCTCAACATGAATCTCTATCAAAAAAGGACTTTAAAACATTTCACAATACCATACCATATCCAAAAAATTTTTCTTTTTCTTTTTCTTTTATTGGTACATTGTAATCATACACCATGATGAAGTTCAGAGTGATAGAAGCATACATGCACACAGCACTCGGTGAGCCTCCCCCACTTCCCACACCATTCCTTCCCCCTCCCCACCTCCCTGACATTGGGATTGACACTGACAAATCTGTGTGGGTACATCATGTCCATTGAAGTGTTAATTCCTTAATATCAACTAACAACCAGCCTATATTCAATTACCTAAGAAGTGTCTTTTTGAATTTTTTGTACAAATCAGGAATCAGAGTCCACCACTACAAATGCACACTTGGATTAACCGGTGTAGGGGGAAGTGTGAACATGGGAATTTTTTTAAAGATCCCCAGGTAATTCAAAGTGAAGTCAAGATTAAGAATCACTGCAATAATTGATGTCTGAACTACCCAAAAAGATTTGAACCCTGTAAGAATAGGCCTTTCTACTTCTAGGATGGAGGGATGTTCTCCTTGCTTATGGGAATTCTTGCTGGGTATAATATTCTCAATTATCACTGTCAAATCAGGAAAAATTTCACCTGTTTTGATCAGCATTTTAAAACTACTACATCAGTTATTTCGTTTGTCTTTATAACATATAAGAGCAGTGACACTTTTAGCACTAGTAACAAATTAGGCTTCCCCTTAACCCAAAATCTAACACAAGGGAGATGAAAGAAGATTGCCCACCTTTTGGCCATTAATGGTTAATTATGCATTTCATTAATTTTTTACTTTAAAAGGTTCATTAGTAACAATTAGTCTTCTCGCTTCTCTAATTTATATGCACCTGTTTCTAATTATGTGGCACTATGTCAGCCTTAGAAAATGCATCTTAAACTCTTTAAAATAACTTGGATATTTCTTCCTACCCAAAGATATTTGTCTTCCTGTTTAAGAGACAACTCCACTTTATTTTATTTCAAATGCATTTCCTGTACTTTTCTGGTATAATGTTTTTTTCTCCCCTAGTATTTAAAAGGTAAATATGAATATTTCTATTTTGTTCTTGTTCTGAAGCCTTACATCTCTCTGAAGGGAGTGATCATGTCTCAATAAAAAGGGGACAGGAAACCTTGAAAACTAATTGTAATCATTCAATTTTTTTCTAAGACTTTGTACCTCAGAACTTAAACCAAACCCACAATTAGTACTGGAAAGTCTTTATAGAAAATATGACTATTCCTTCAGGAAGGAATGGCCATAAACACACTCTGTACCCTAAATAGCATTCTAAACAATGGAAAGCACAGAATTCTGCATTATTTCTAGGGACCAATAGAAAGGTTTACTTAGAACAGTCTATTTTTACACTGTGTGAAATTTAAAATATATATTATAAATTATTGCTGTCCAGTTCATAAATTTCTGTTTCAGAAACCTTTACTTTTAATAGAAATTAATCCCAATAAGAATAAGGTATTGTATTTAAAAATGATCATTTGGTGGTTTAGATTATGATTATATAGCATAGCATTGTAAGTTGTCCACATAAATGCTACTTTTAAAAAATAATCAAAATAAATTCCTTGTAAGTACAGCAAAGAAACTTCTCTTACCAGGGAAAGGCATAGAGGAAATTTGTCTTCAACACTCTCATGCTTCTCCTGGGGCATCTTCTCCCACCTTGCAGCACCCTTCTTTATCCCTCCCTGAACAACCCTCAAATTTCACATCCTCTCTATGTGACATTACACCCCAACCCTGCCTGGCCCCAAGCACTCCTGAACCCCTTCTCTTACATCAAAATGCAGCTATCCTCTTTTCTATCTCCTTTGATCTCAATTTTCTGGCAAGGAATTGACAAATTCTTATACATACATTCATGACTGATAGTAAGTCCTATTCCAAGTACATTTATAAATTTCCATAATTACCATTTATAGCTTCTACTATAAAACAAGTAAGTTATCCTTGTGCTGAGAATTGGAGTGCTTTTTTGAAGAAAAAGAAAAGTGCTAAACTAGGTACTGAAAGATCTAGTTACATATCTCTGGGTAACTCAACCTTGAGCCTCAATTTTAGCAATTGTAGAATTTATGGAATACTCATGTGTTGTGATGTTTATATGAAGGAAGATAAGCAAAAGTTGTTTGAAGCTTTCAATATGTAGAAGTCTATTACAAGTATATGTGCATATGTCTGTACATACACACATACATATATAGAATGAGATAGTGTTATTTACTTATTATGGTGAAACACATGGACCTTTCAACCCTACCTTCTACAATTGTCAAACAAATCAATGACCAGTTGGGATATTAGAAGAAAAGGTGAAAAGAAATGACCTTTCAACAGAAAAGGATTTCTACATACCTTGAAGACGGCCACCGAGAGAGCCAGAGAAATGGCTTTTAGAAAAATGGTCACCGTTTCATACTTTTAGCCTTCCATGTCCAACAGAGCTGAATTTGACACAGTAGGGGGGTATAGGATAAAAATGGCCCTGCAGGTAATTTCATCCTATTATGTTTATATGAAAGGAAGACTGTGAACTTTATGCATTTTTGTTCAGTTTTCTTTCTTACAATTTTAGTGCACTGATCAGAACCAACCTAAAACTATTGTGCCAAAGGCTGTAATTTCATAAGTATCTCAGCTTTAAAAAAAACTGATGGATGTGTATCCTTAAGGAGATAACCTCAGGAAGGCTTCAGAGGCAAAAATAAGATTGTTTTAAGTAAACCCATTTAGGACTAGCCTATCATATAGACTCCAACACTATGAAATTATGGATTGGTCAAGAGTGGCTGAAGAGCTCGTAAGATGTGCTGAGGAAACAGGTTCAGAATGGTGTGTAATCTTGAAGCTGCTGAGGCAGGAGAATCATTAATTGCATTTTCTGAGTGACATCGTTGATTATTCTACCTTCTCACGAAAGAGGATTTTCTGGAAGTCAGAAGGGTGTTAGGATGTCAAAAAATCAGCCAAGTGGAAGTGTGTTTGCCCAGAATATCATTTTCTGTTTTTGTGGAAATTAGCAAGAAGAGTTGCTGCTGTTGTTGTTCCCAGAAATCATCCACGGTCGGAGTAGTTATTTAGGACAGGCCTCGGACTCGATGTTTCCTGCCACAACCACTGAAGTGGATAGAAATGTATGTCAACTACACATAATGTCATCGGCTCCCTTTCCTTGTGATTTTTCAGAAGTCTTATATAAATGTACTGATGGGAACACCCAGTAATGGGATTCCTCAGTGAGGAGAAGAGAGAGCATTTTAACGAATGGTGGGCTTCAGGGCAAGAACAACATCAGCAGGAGGTAAGAGGAGGCTGGGCAGTGTCTGCACTGAAAACCTGAGAGCCTGCAGCCTGAGCTCCATAATACATCAGTGGCTGCATTAACATAGCAGCTTTATCACACATGTGATAATTACTTTTTTCTGCAGGAAGAAAGAATCTAGATTCTTAAACTCTGCCTGCCAAATAGATGGAATTACCACATTTTAATAGACATATTAAAGGAAAGCCACTGTCTTTTTGGAAGGATAACTATATCTTATATCCGCAAAGACCTGAAGTCACCTGGGGAAGCTGATGAGGTAACTTGATACTAAAAGGGCACAGTACACCTACTTAGAAAAGATTTCCTCCTCTTCCTCCTTCCTTCAAGATCATCTTTTCTAGCTGGACATGGTGGCACATGCTTATAATCTCAGGACTTGGAATGCTGAAACAAAGGGATCACAGGTTCGAGGCCAGCCTCAGCAACTTAGTGAGACAGTTTCAAAATAAAAAATAAATTAGGGCCAGGGTGTAGCTCAGAGGTAGAATGCCCCTGGGTTCAATCCCTTCTGCCCAGAAATGCTTAACTTGGCTGTTGAGAAATTACTAAAATGTTTTATTAAAACTATTTACAGTTAGTTAATATGTATCTCAATAGCCCAATTCTACTTACAATTAGATAAGTGTTAGTTAGCTTTATCTATCTGATCTAGCACTAAACTTTATTTCTGTATGCTCCATCTTCATGATTTATTGTTCACATGACACGTTCTTAGTCTTCCGCTTTTAAACATGAAAAGAAACTTTGGCACCTATTGAAAAATTCTAAACC
The DNA here is from genome assembly GCA_004027185.1 of Glis glis. Classification (NCBI taxonomy): domain Eukaryota; kingdom Metazoa; phylum Chordata; class Mammalia; order Rodentia; family Gliridae; genus Glis; species Glis glis. Next base: position 14,095 of record PVJS01016463.1, on the reverse strand, counting down.
ACACTAATTTCTATAAACTAAAAGATTTCACACTTTCCCCCTCATATCCATATTCCTTACCAGCTAGTCAATATGGGTAAGATAAACAATATTGAGAGGATTTGGTGTAAGAGAAATAGATAGAATATTTCTTCATAATACTAAGTAACATACATTTTTGTAAATAATGTATGCCAAAGATGTCTCGAGTACCTACTACATGCCTACCTGTGCTCAAAACTGTGGGACAGAGAAATTATAAGTGCTTACCAAACAAATGTATATGCTGTGTAATGATCCAATCTGGGTAATTAACACATTCAAGGAAAATGTATTTTGAGGGGTTGGGGTTATTTATTTATTGGCACTAGGGATTGAACCCAGAGGTATTCTACCTCCAAGCTACACCTCCAGTCTTTTTTTTTTTTTTTGTGACAGCATCTCACTAAGTTACTGAGGCTGGCCTCAAACCTGTGATTCCCCTGTCTCAGTCTCCCAAGTACCAGGATTACAGACATGTGCCACCATGCCCAGCTTCAAGGAAAATATATTTTTTAAGAGTATTGCTGAGGTTTGGGGAGTTGTTGAGGGGGTTGTTTGGTTTTGGTTTGGGTGTGGGTTTTTTGTTGTTTTGCTAACTTCATTGTGTATGATCAGGCTCTCGTTTTTAATCTTTTGTCCAAAGAGCAATTCGGATTTTTACGGAATAAATGCAGAATTAATATATTGTGCTTTTGAATCCCAAAGTAAAAAAGTGAAACAAGCCCATCTTTCTCTTACCCTAACTTTGTTAAGAAAGAAAAGAATGTTCTACATTTCGAAACTATTCCCATGCACATTAAAAGCCAAGCCTGACTGACTCAGATCAAAGACTTATGATGTGAAACTAATGGAAAACACAGTGTAAAGGAAGTTTCTACCATGAAGAGAAAATAGGAAACCTTCTGAAATGGTAAGAACTAGATGGATTTGGAAATGACAAGACAATGTGTGGGTTATCCAGGTCCTAGAGAAGGGATCTGTCTTCTGATTCCCAGGGTCTCTACAAAAGGGGACGAGTATAAAGAATATGAAAATTCTATTATAACCATTATAAATTCCATAAATTCTCTGGAACCTATAAATTCCATTATAGGTTCCAGAGAAAATATGACAGCATCCACCTTGAGCTCTATTCACCCGCCCTATCCAGCACAGCAAGGCAGTGGCAGGACATCAAAGTCTGATGGAGAGATCTATTCCAAATAAATATGATGGCTGATATCATGTGTCAACAGGTTGAGCTATGGTGCCTGGTCGATTGGTAAAACAGTGTAGATAATTGCTGTGAAGGTATTTTTTTTCAGACACAATTGACATATATTTGTTTTTGTTTTTGTTTTTGTTTTTGTTTTTGTTTTGTTTGGTACTGGGGACTGAACCCAGGGGCATTCTACCTCTGAGCTGAACTCCCAACTCCTTTTATTTTTTATTTTGAAACAGGGCCTCCCTAAATTGCTGAGGCCATCCTTGAATCTGTTATCCTCCTGTTTCAGCCTCTCAAGTACTGGGATAGCATGTGTGTACCACCATGCCCAGCTTATGATTAATATTCAAGTCAATAGGCTTGAGTGAAGCAGATTATCTTACCTAATATGAGTGGGCCTCATCCACTCAGTTGAAGACCTCAAGAGAAAAGACTGGGGTCCCACAAGGAGGAAGGAATTCTGCCTCCAGACGCCTTCAGGCTCATAACCATAACATCGACTCTTCCCAGGTCTATAGCCTGCCACCCACCTTGCAGACTTCAGATTTGGAGCCCACACACCATGGGAGATAGTGCCTTAAAAATAAGCCTTTCCTCTTTCTTTATCTATATACTCATCCTATTGGTCATATTTTTCTGAAGAAATCCTAAATAATATCATAGATAAGAAATCCTAAACAATACCATATGCAAATGCTGACCAGTGGTCCAGGAGTTCCTGGGTAGAGGATAGGTGATACAGAGAGAACAGTGGACCATAGTACACCAAGGCCAGAAGGAAGGGGCTTCAGAGCACCAGAACGTCATATCTGAAGTAAATGGCAGTAATCATGGCTTTCAACAACAGCCACACAAATAACTCCAAAAGGTAGCAGGTCACACACCCAAGAGGACACAGATCCCAGCCCCCAAGGGCCAGTGCAGACTAACCATAACCACAAAAATGAGGAAGATCCATGATCCAGTCCACACTCCCAGCCCCCTGCAGTAAGGACATGAGTTTCTTACTGCACATCCTTTGTGGGAAGAGGCACCTGAATAATAGTCTCTCCCCCACCATAAACGTTTGGGGTCTCTAGAAAACATAGCATTCATTGACCATGTCCATTGTATATCAATCTCAACTCTACTACACAAAATTGCTTCTCGTAGAATAATATTTTACTCATTTTAAACTTAAATTGATATTGAATTTCCACAAATCAATATTCTGTTTTCTATGATAGGGCATCCGTACATGTAAACATACGTCACTCTGTCATTCCAGGGTAATTTTATTGACCTAGCATTAGTAGCATACAAAGAGTTTTCCCTTTCTAACAATGAAGTCAACTAAATAACATCCTTTGACTCATCCTTAAATTTGTTTACTTCTTTCTTTTTATCTAACTGGTCTTATTTTTAAGTCTCTGAAGAAAGAGATGCATATGTACAGCTTATATATTTAAGACTCTCATTGGTGGTGGAGACAGACCAAGCCCATCACTGCAGCCCAGGGAAAAATATCCCAGATACAGCTTTAGTTCCACATGCAACTGATCCCTGAAAGCGCCCTGAAATTTGTGTTTAATTCCCTTTTTAGAGGCTGGGACCAGCTAAATATGTATTTGTTAAGTAAATATGGAATAGGCTTCTTCTGGAATAGATGCAGGTCTTTTTTGAACAGTCCATTAGATTGCATCCAAGCTGTGTCAAAATAGGTACAAACTTTAATAGTCTATGAACAACTTCAGCCAAAAAAATATGTCATTTGCAGGAAAATGGATAGAAATATAGAATATTATGCTAAGTGAGATCAGCCAGTCACATATGAATAAAGAGTCATATATTTTCCCTCATATGTGGAAGTCAGGGAGAAATTAGGATACAAAAGGGACTCCAGACAAAGGAGGAGAAACCCCAGTGGTGTGATGAAGGAGTCTAATGGAAGGAGGCAGATGGGAGGAGGGAGACTTGATGAAGGAAACACTTCAAATGACACAATGTACACAGGCAAAATTATCAATGTCAATCTCAATATCAGGGAAGGGGAAGGGGAGGAGTGGGGAGGGAGCCAGGGGAAGCTAACCAAGTGCTGTGTGCATGTATGTCTCTATCACTCTGAACTTCATCATGATGTATGATTACAGTGCACCAATAAAAATGGGGAAAAATTCTATGGACATCTAAAGTGAAAGCCTCTGTGTTTATTATAAGCCAGGAGAGGTCACATGGAGAAGAAAAGAGGAGCAAATAAGTCCAAATATGAGGAATTTGTGCCAAATTTGTCCATGTATATTCAAACAGTGTCACACGCCTTCCTTGTTGGTTACAAAACTATGCACCTCCACTTCTTGGTATGCATTAAGAACCCCTAAGACATGCATAGATTGAAGACTATTCAAGAGGGTTTCAAACTTCAGAATTTCCCATCCAGGCAGCCAGCATTCAACTATAAATCTTCAAGTAACTATTTTTTAGAACTTCTAAAATAATTCTGAGGGTTCCTTTGTGCTTTTGTTTTGTAGACTTTGTTTTTAAAGTAGTTTTAGGTTCATAGCCAAAAAAGCACAATATGCAGAGATTTCTCATATTCTCCCTGCCCCCCACATGTGCATGGCCTCCCCCACTGTTGACATCATGCACCAAAGTAGTACATTTGTCACCATTGACAATCATGCGTTGACACATCACGATCAACCGAAGACCATAGTTTACATTAGGACTTAGTGTTGTACAACCTATGGATTTGGACAAATGATGACATATAGCCACCACTATAGTATCCTACAGAATAGTTTCACTGCCCTAAAAGTCCTCTATGTTCTGCCTATTAGTCTCTTCCTCCAAACAAACCATTAAGATCAGTAACCACTAATCTTTTTAATGTCTTCATAGTTTTGCCTTTTCCAGAATGTCATGTGGTTAGAATCATACATTATGTACCCCTTTCAGATTGACTTATTTCACTAAGTAACATCCATTTAAGGTTCTTGCAATGTCTTTTCATGGTTTGATTGCTCATTTCCTTTTAACTCTATGCAATACTACGTTGTCTGAATGTACCACAGTATAAGTATCCATGTACAGGGTTTTGTATGGCCACAAGTTTGCAACTCATTTGGGTAAATATCGAGGAGGACAATTGCTGGATCTTATGGTAAGAGTATTTTTGGATTAGGAAGAAACTGTCAAATTGTCTTCACAAGTTGTTGTACCCCTTTCTATTCCCATCATCTATGAACGAGAGTTCCTGTTGCTCCACGTGCTTACCAGCGTTAACTTACATCCTCATTGCTCTTGATCTGGGCTATTTTCATAAGTATGTGGTGGTGTGTCATTGTTTTTATTTGCAATCTCTTAATATCATTCCATGTAAAGCATCTTTCATATGTTTGCTTGCCATCTGTTTAAATTCTTTGGTGCGGTATCTGTTCAGCATTTGTGTTTTAATAATGTGCCTTTCAACTCAATGTTTTAACTTAATATATGAAGAATCAAACTCACCGACCTCTAACCTTGAAATAGATTTCCTTCCTAGATTTCAACTATTTCCATCCTGAGATGAAACTGAAGAATCAGGGTTATTTAATCAGAAAAAAAATCAAGTCACTCATTCATCATCTTTTTCTTTAAGCATGAAGGAAAATCTAGAACTGATACCTTCCTCAGGAAGAAACCAGAGAACAATGTATCTGAAAATAATATTACACAGAGTTCAGATTTGCCACCTAACTTCCAATTTCACCTGTACAACAATTCACCTGGTCCAATTTCACCTGGAAAACATTCACAGGACACAATGATTATCGCCATCTCACTTTGCATGGTTTGAAGGTCTGGCTGTTCTTTAAGTTGTTGCTTTAGATTTATGAGAAGAACACTTGCTTGTTTGGAATGGCCTTGTATTTAATCCTTATCAATTGTATGGCCAAGCAAAACGGGGATCAAATTTACTACACATGCTGTGATTCATGAAATTATTTGAATAACTATTAGCATTGGACTGAAAAGAATATTAGTTTTTAATAACCAATTTATGTCCAAATAGGTAGCAAGTCGGGGATATTTGTCTTCTGAAAAATTGCTACATCAAAAGGCCATAATATACTACTGGTAAAAGTTGTAAATAGCTTACTAAACAATGTATTGGCATAAGTATGGTTTAGAATATGAAATGGTTATTAATGGTTCCTAAGCAATTTATAATAAATTTATAGCCAGAGCTACTAAGGGTACTAAAGGTACTATAACATAAAAAAAGGAAAGGAAAGAGACACAGATATAAAACATGTCCTAAATATCCTTAAACATGAATAATTTAGATAAAAATTAGACTTTATCTTTTAATACCTCTTCACTTATCGGACAAAATAATATATTGTAATCATTCAGATAAAAATTGTATGTTCTTTAAATCTTTTAAATTTAACATTTACCAATATGCATGTACCTACTGCTTTAATAGACTCTCTAAATGTTTCAAAACTTTTGTATGAAAGATGAATATTCATATAATGATAGTGTTATCAAATTATACCATCAAAGACAAAATGAATAAATTCAAGGTCAGATAAGACCCTAAAACAACAACAAAATCAACTATTAATGAAATCACTAGGAAATATTTAAGAAGCAGAACTATTTATTCATCATGAATTACAAAATAAACGGGAGTTCTAGGATATTTTTGGAACTACGAGCAACTCAGAAGGTCCATTTGATCTATCTACCATTTTTTATAAGTCTATAATTAAAAGTTATCCTAGACAATTGTTGTCAATCATACTAAGGATGCTTGGAACATTTCCTGACTATCAGTTCCAGGGTCCAACATTTATTAATTAGATTCTAGAATGTCTTCCTTCTCCTTGCATGAATTCTGTCCTACTACTATTTCCCCTGGTTCACCTTCTGAAGAAGCTGCGAATAAACTAGAACAGTGTTTATTAAAATTTAGGCTAGCGGCATTTTTACCATAATGAAATAGAGGGTATCATAGTACATTACATACAGACAAAAAGTTGATCCATGAAATTTTTCTCAGTTCTTCATATGCATGTGCTATGGTTTGGATAAATGTCCCCCAAAGGCACATGTGTTAAGGGATTGGTCCCCAGTCCATGGTTCTACAGGAAGGTCATGGAATCTTTGGGAGGTGCAGCCCAGAGGAAGGTTTTAGTTAGGTCATGGGAGCATGCCCTTGAAAGGGATTGTGAGGCCCTGGTCTCTTTATCTCTCTCTTTGCTTCTCAACCACCATGAGATGAGCATCTTGCTCCACCATGCACTCCCCACCACAAAGCACTGCCTTGCACAGGCCAAAAGGCAGCGGGGACAATCAACCATCAACTGAAACCTCCAAAACTGTGATTCAAAATAAAAATTTTTTCTATAAGCTGATTTATCTCAGGTGTTTGGTACCATAATGGAAAACTGACTAACACAGTATGTATATGTTAACTGGATATTCATTTATATACAAACATATGTGCATTGGGGTAAAATGTATGTATATATATATATATATATTTTTTTTTTTTGCAGTACTGGGTATTGAATCCACGGGCATTCTACCTCCGAGCTACATCCCCAGCCCTATTTTTTTGAAACAGGGTCTCACTAAGATGCCGAGGGCTTCACTAAGTAGTTGAGGCTGGCTGCAAACCTGTGATACTCCTGTCTTACCCTCCCATGTACTGGGATTACAAGCATGCGCCACCACGCCCAGCTTTAAAATATATATTTTTACTAATTATAATGTTTTCCAAAAACCTGAAAAATATAGGTAGACAACAAGAATTTTCCCCACTTTTTATCCCCTCTCCATTTAAAGACTATTTTCTGACCATATGTTTCTCCTCTTTGGGGATCACAAAATTGTTGTTCATTCAATTTCACTCCTTGTTGATTGTCTGATTTTGCTTTGGGAAAATTCATAAAATATTTTTTCAGAAACTATCTTTCCACTAAATTATGTAAACCTAGAATTTTACATCTTAGAAAATGAGGCTAATTGATGTATGGACAGTGGCATATCTACTGTTCAGCCTTTACATAATGGGAATGACTCACAATGTCCGCTATGGATCAACAATCTTTTAAATTGTTGTTAAAACTGATGAAACTACGAAGTGTTTTTTCTCTGTATGTGGTACAACTGAAACCTCAATTATATTACGATAAATATCATTGCCTGACATGTTACAAAAAGGTACTTAAGAAAGAATTTTTCCACACTAATTTTGCACAATTTCTCATTACTAGAGGCAGAAATAACAAAATTTAGGATTAATTTAGAGCATATTTATAGCATATTCAATTTCAATATTTATAGTAATATAAATCTTTCCTTTTCTTTTAAGTCAACTTTATTCAAGTATAACACATATATGAAATAAAATAAAAATAAAATGTCATGCATTTTTAAGTGTATGGCCCAATGGTTTTGTTTTTTGTTTTTTGGTGTGTTTTTTTTTTTGTGTGTGGTACCAGGGATTGAACCCAGGGGCATTCTACCTCTGTGCTACACCCCTGGCTCTATTTTTTTTATACTTTATTTTGAAACCAGGTCTCACAAAGTTGTGGAGGGCCTCACTAAGTAGAGAGAAAGAGAGAGACAGAGAGAGACAGAGAGAGAGCGAGCTGAGGCTGGCCTCGAACCCGGATCCTCCGGTCTCTGCCTCCCAAAGTACTGGGATTATAAGCGTGCACCACCACGCCCGGCAGCCCAATGGGTTTTGACAGTGTAACTACTATCCATGTAACTACTACCTTTCCCATTCAATCCTTCCTCAATTATACTATATGAATCAATATGTATTTCTGTGCCTGGCTTCTTTTGCTTTGCATAATGTTGGGAATTATTTTGTTCTGTGTAATCTGCTTCTTTTCACCAATAAATAGTATTCCATGATTGGGAAAATTACAATTCATTTAGACAGTAACCTATTGATAAATAGTTGTGGTTGCTTCTCGTTTGGGCTACTAAAAATAAAGCTGCTGTGAATATTTGTGTATAAGTCTTTCTGTGAATATATATTTTCATTTAACTTGGATAACTACCAAGGGTTAAAATTGCTGAGTCATATGTTAAGTGTAGGTTTCACTTCATAAATGACTATCAAACTGTTTTCCAAAACATTTGTGACATTTTATACTCCTACTCAATGTCTAAGAATTTATTTGCTATATATCCTTGCCTATACTTAGTATTTCATCTTTATAATTTATCTGTAGTATTAGTAAGGGTTCTCTAAAAAAAACTAAAAGGATATGTATATTTGAATATATATGCATATATACATAAATATTGTATGTGTATTTGTAAGTACACACAATATAATACAACATATATACAATATGCATGCAATAGAGCATATATACATATACAGTCATATGCTACTTACTGATTGGGATACATTCTGAAAATATGTCATTAGGCAATCTCCTCATTGTGTGAACGTCATACAGTATACTTACACAAATATAGATGTTACAGGTCAATTGCTTAACATAGACTCTTGATGCAGTCAGGGAACACGGTAGACATGTATGAGATTGCTGCCAGCATTAACACACATGCCATTTTACACTAATTTTTTCTTAGTAAGTATAAATATATTATAAAATAACAACTAAAAGTATAGGATAATAGCTGGGTATGGTGGTGCACACTTGTAATCCCAGTACTTGGGAGTCTGAGACAGGAGGGTTGCAGTTTCAAGACCAGCTTCAGCAACCTAGCAAGATCCTGTTTCAAAACCAAAAATAAAAAAAGGGCTGAGGGTGTATCTTGGAGGAAGAATTCCTCTGGATTCAATCCCCAATACGACATACACTCAAAAATATAAAGTATAGGATAGTAAATACATAAACTAGCAACATAATTATCTATTACCATTTTCAAGTATGTACATAATTGTACATGCTATTCTTTTATATGACTAGGGGTACAGTAGGATTTTTTATCATCATCACTACAAATGGATGCATAATGTATTGTGCCACTACGTTAGAATAGTTATGACATCACTAGGCAATAGGAAGTTTTCCACTCCATTATAGTCTTCTGCGATCACTATTACATACCCACTCCATCATTGACCTAAATGTCATTATGCAACACATGGCCATATATATATATATATATATATATATATATATATATATATATATCATGAAACGTGTGTGTGTGTGTGTGTACAGAGAGACAGAGAGATTATCAGGAAGTGACTCACACAATTACAGAAGCTGAGAAGTCCCAAGATCTGCAGTTGGTGGCAAGCTGATGTGCAGTTCCTGTCCAAAAGCCAGCAAGCTTGAAACTTCAAACAGCCAATGTTTCTATCCAAGTCCAAAGCCAAAAAAGACCAACATCACAACTCAAAGAGTGGGGGAAAAAGAGTCCCCTCTTACTTGACCTTTTGGATCTGTTCAGGTCTTCAACTGATTACTGATTGGAGGACGCCCACCCACACTGGGGAAGGCAATCCGCTCTACTCAGTCTGCAGAGACAGTTTAGTTAATTTCATCTAGAAACAATCTTGTGGGCACACCCAGAACAACGTTTGGCCAAATGTCTGGCCCACTCACATTGACACATGAAATCATCCATCACAGCTATTTCATATATAATCTCATAGCTCATAATACATTCTAAATACTGAAAGGAATCCCTGTCATATATCACTAAGACTTGTGAAAAGACAGCAAGACCAACAATGAGAGAAAAAAGAAAGCATGAGTTAAGAATCAAGTAAGAATGTGAGGAGAGGGTGCATCGGTCTGATGTCTGTATCTGAGTAAGGTTTATATAAATTGCCACTGGGGGTCACAGAAAATGTTTCTTTGCTGTGCAAGTCCATGCCTTGATAATGGTAAATTTTGAAATAACCTCTGATACCTGCCTTGTGGCCTAGGGTTCTAAAATTACAGAATTTGAAAAAAAATGAAATAAAATTACCAAGTCTGCTCCCTTCTATTATTTGTTCAACATTTGTCCTCTTTATGCCCAGCAAGGGAGGGTTCTCCAGATAATAAGCTCCATTCTTGAGAGCTAACAGTTAAGTGGGGAAATGCTCCTGAAAGCACATACTCACAAAATCATGAAAAGCTAGTTTGCTTAAATCTCCTCTGCTTTGGACTGAAATTTAGAAGAAATTTTCCCATTCCCCACTCCACCCCCATCAACCAACCCTGGTCCCCAGTGTTTACATGCAAAGAAAGTGAGATCCAAATTAGGCAACTAGCCTAGGTGTCCATCAACAGATAAATGGATTACAAAACTGTGGTATATACACACAATGGAATTCTACTCAGATACAAAGAACAAAATTATGCCATTTGCAGAAAATTAGATGCAACTAGAGAACATTATTCTAAGCAAGATTAGCTAGTTTCAGAATGCAAACATTTGTATGTTTTCTCTCATATGTGGAAGCTAGGGAGAAATTGGGAAACAAAAGGAATTTCAGATAAGGGAGGAGAGACTCAAGTGGGGTGATGGAAGGGTTTCAGGGGAGGTGGAGAAGGAGACTTGATGAAGACAAAAGTTCAAATAATGCTATGTGTATATATATACATGATATGAAATTATCAATACCAATTTCAGTGACATGTATGGGGAAGAGGGAAACACATGTGAGATCCAGACGGAAACATACCAAGTGTTGTGTGTATGCATGTTCCTATCACTCTCTACCTCAATAATTACAATGCACCAATAAAAGTATATTAAAAAAGAGAGAGAGGTCCTCACTACTGGCTGGTGGAAGGATGACTGACCATTGCACGCTTGAACATCTGCCATGAAACTGTCCTCTGAATCAATTCTGGTTTCCTGTGGGGGAACAAACTTTCCAAACACCATTATGTTGGTTCACTGGGCAGTAGCGTTCTATCTCAACATTTTCCCATCTGCCTTCCTTTGTTTGGTCCAAAGCCTTTAGGTCTATTTCTTTCAGGTGAGAGCGGGAAGAGGTAAGGGGCAGACCTATTGTGAAGAAAGTGTGAGTAATCCTCCTGGCTCCAGTGTCCTATGCTGGGATGGCATTCGCCATTCCTTGGTTGTCTGTTTGGTGACAGGATTCCCAAACTTACCATTTTATGGTTTAACATTCAAGGAAAATTTGCAAGTTTTAAATATCTGCCATAATTTTCTTCATCTTTGAAAGGTTTTACAACTTTCAGGTGCACTGGAACATTTCCGAAGAGCTTCATTCTTCTAGGCATTTAGGGTTATAAATATGAGAATTTAATTTTATGAATGGGGTTTTCCATACGCCAGGATTTTACCATAAATGGGCACCTAAGTGCCAAGAACTGCTCAAAGTGCTTGATGATTTTTAACTCATTTAATTATTTACTCACCATAACCAGAGGAATGGATCACCAATATTACCCATATTTTATGTCTGTTTGTGGCACAAAGAGGGATGAATGACTTGTACAAGTTTGAATAGATAGTAAGTGAAAGAGCTGTAAATCCAACACAGACAGACTAGCTGTCTCCAGAATCTGCTTTCTTAACCACTCTGCTATCTGCCTTTACATAGAGTTGTCCACGATCTCTGCTTAGAATGGTTTAATTCCTGAAATTACAAATGAGGCTAATATAAGAAACTGCACCTGCTTGGGTAACTTGTCATAGGGCTTGGGAAGGGCATTGTTTTAAGGACCTCAAATGCTTCTTATTATACTATTATATGAAATTTTTATGTTTTCCCAAAGCAATATGGATACACTGCCATTTATATGCTATAATTTTTAGGAATTATAAAAACAAAAGAAAAACTAAAAACATGTTTTCCCACTCTCTACTCACAGATTCAATATAGTATTTCTTATACCCAGCAAGCAATTCTGCAGCAGATCCTCCAGTGGACACAAGCTGGATGTCCTCTAATTCAATTCAGTTCTGACATTTTCTACGTGGAGATAACTGTAGATCCCATAGGTTGAGGGCACAGACCCACAAGACTGCCTCCTAATTCACATGACAATCACAAGCCCCAGTCTGTGGCCACGCTTCCAACCAACTGGCTATAAATCAGAGTTTCCATGAACAACCCTTTCAGATTTGATTAATTTGCTAGAACAACTCAAAGAAACATTTTTCTTACATTATAAGGGATCTTATAGAGGATACAGAAGAACAACCAGATAGAAGAGATTCATATGGGACAAAGCATGTGGGAAGGGGCATGGAGCTTCTATGCCCTCTCTGGGTACACCATCCTTGAGGAACGTCTAGATGTTCAGCAGTCTGGGAGCTCCTCAAATCTTATCATCCAAGAATTTTTACAGAGTTTGATCTTCAGCCCCTCCCCTCTCCTAGAGGTAGGTGGGTGAAGCTGAAAGTTCCAACCCTCTAATCCTCTAGCCACTTGGTCTTTCTAGTGACTGGTTCCATCAGGAGGCAATCTATGGGTCCTACCCTAAGTCAGCTCATTAGCATAAACTCGGGTGTGGCCAAAAGAACTTGAAAAAATGACACTTCTATCAGGAAATCCTGATGGGTTTAGAAACTTCGTACAAGAATCAAATACCACAGAAGATGTTCCTGTTCAACATAGTCATTCAGGAAATTACAAGGGATTTAGGAACTCTCTTTCAAGAACCAAGAACAAAGACTAAATATATTTCACATAATACCACAGATATATTAATCAAATATTTTTGAGAGTCCAGAAACAGCATCAGATAAACATTAATAATTCAAAGTTTGATGTCATCGATGATCTAACATCATCATTTCTAAGTATTTTTGTTTAACATTTGTCTTAGAATTTTATAGTCCCCAAATGATCAATTCTCACATGACTAGAGAGGAAAACACCTTATACTGAACCAGTAAATGTCATAAATTTTGTGTTCTCTACTTCTGACATTAGTGAAAAGAATATATCTTGCTACCATTCTGTATGTGATAACATCATATATACCTGAAGTTTGGCATTGTTTCTCCTGAAACCTTAACAACTATGATTCTCGAAACTCCTTTTATAAACTCCATTTCCCAAATCTTGTATCAGTGACTTTATTGTGGTTTCTCACCAAGTTCTCTTCATATTTATGTCTCTTATAATTGTTGAGATACAAATTGGACACATTCCATAATTTATTATTAAAATATCTTTACCATCATATCACTCCCTCTTGTTAGTACTGGTAAAGGACTCAGGAGACATAGTATCAGTTCCCCCCTTTCCAACTCATTAGCTGTTCTGTGCCAGATAAGCCACCTAACTTTTCTTCATCCTGGTTTGCTTATATGTAGATACTAGGAACTATACTAGAAGATTTTTTTGTCTCAAGATGATATGGTTTTATAACTTCCTCCAGCAGAACACTTTTTAATGGATATCTGTGTATAGCTAGCTTCTTTTCACATTCTCTTTTGAAAACTTTTCTTCCTTCACAAAGCAAATTATCCTTCATTTTCCCCGAGGGACCTTCAGTATATTTATTTTTTAGCTTGTCAAAGTCATTCAGAATTCCAATTTTCTACAAGGTAAGGAATTCACTTAAAATATCCATCCTGTAATTCCAATATACACTAGCTAGAGGGGAAAGCCAGAATATTTGTGTGTATTGAATCATTTCAGGAATTTATATAAAATAAACTAATATTTTATACCTAGCCTCATAAGAGAAAAGTTTAACAAGATAATAGATCAAAAGATGAGATTAACTACTCTTTACTATTCATCTTCCATTTTCTCCTCTCCCAATAATATTTATTTAACACCCTCCTTTACTGTGGTATATTCTATGCCAAGAACACATAACAGATGTATGTCTTGTCCTTGAAGAGCTCAGATCCTAAAATAGGTCTCATTGAAATGAAGAAATGGGTAAGTAATAGACTTGAAATATGTAGAGAATGCTT
>PVJS01016462.1:0-37456 GCA_004027185.1 Glis glis | reverse complement strand
CAAGCACAGAGATAGAAACAGCAATAAAAAGTCTTCCCTCAAAGAAAAGCCCAGGTCCAGATGGTTTTCCAGCTGAATTTTACAAAACCTTCACAGATGAACTAAAACCAATACTTCACAAGCTATTCCGTGAAATTGAAAGAGATGGAATTCTTCCAAACTCTTTTTACGAGGCCAACATCACATTAATACCAAAGACAAATAAAGATATCTCAAGGAAAGAAAATTACAGACCAATATCATTAATGAACATAGACGCAAAAATTCTAAATAAAATACTACTCAGCAATAAAGAAGAACAAAATAACAGCATTTGCAAGAAAATGGAAAGATCTGAAGCCAGGCGTGGTGGCGCACGCTTGTAATCCCAGAACTTTGGGAGGCGGAGACCGGAGGATCTGGGTTCGTGGCCAGCCTCAGCTCTCTCTCTCTCTCTCTCCCTGTCTCTCTCTCTCTCTCTCTACTTAGTGAGGCCCTCCGCAACTTCGTGAGACCTGGTTTCAAGATAAAGTATAAAAAATAGGGCCGGGGGCATAGCGCGGAGGTAGAACGCCCCTGCGTTCAATCCCCGGTACCGCAAAAAAAAAAAAAATGGAAAGATCTGGAGAATGTTAGGTTAAGTGAGATTAGCCAATCACAAAAAAAAAGAAGGGACATATGTTTTCATTAATATGTGCAACTTAGGGAGTAGTGGGGACACGAAAGGGACTCCAATGACAAAGGAGAACCCTCAGTGGTGCAAGGGAAGGGGTACAAGGGAAGGGGAAGGGTAAAAAAAAAGTGAATCTATGTCATTACTGTCATAAACAATATGTATATATGAGATTATACCAACATCATTCTTGGTGCTACATGTGGGGGGGAGGAGGGGGGGAGGGACACCAAGAGCTGTGTGCATGTATGTTAACACCAAACTGATACTCATTGTGATGTGAGACTACAATGCACCAATAAAAACAAACAAAAAAAAACTTACCTGATATGCTTGAGGTTAGAAACTTAATACAGATTTCGAAAAGTTTATGGTCACTGTAGAACAAGATGAAATTGAAGACATAATGCATGAATCATTAATTTTATGTGTCCACTTGACGACATCATGGGATTTCCAGATTATAAGTTATTTCTGGGTGTGTCCCTGAGGATATTGCTGAACAAAATTAGCATTTCAATTCATGGCATTCAGTAAAGTAGATCGCTCTCTCAAGGTGGGTGGGTTTCTTCTAATAATCCTCTGAGGGTCAGAATGGAACAAAAAGTTAGAGGAAAAAGGAGTTCACTCCCTTTGGCTTCCTGCTTGATGGCTTGAACTTGGAGAGTCTTTCCCTGCCCTGGGACTGGGATTTATACCATTGACTACCCTGGTTCTCAGACCTTTGAACATGGACTGGAATTATACCACCTACTACCCTTGGGCCCCTAGCTTATAGATGGCAGACCATGGGACTTCCCAGCACATTCCTGCACATTCTCCTGTCTCTGGGCCAGTTCCAATTTTCTTTTGAAAACGAGTTTTTAACAGTCATTGTTTCTTTTACTTTTTAAACTTTCCATCTTCTACACATTTAACCACAGACTACTACTCAAATATTTAGATACAGGTGAATTGTTACCTTTCTGTGACATATTTCCTGACGTTCACATCTACCCATTCTTAATGTTGGCCATATTGTCCAGCCTCTTTCACCTCTCTCTACTGTTGGGTGATCATTGTCTTGCAGTTGGTCTTCGTTTACCTCTATCTCCTGTTACATGTGCGTTTCTTGAAAACACACTGTATATTTTATGAACCACCAAGCTTCAGGCCCTTGGGAATACCTCCTAATAGATGTATGGTATTTTCTCATTCATACAAATGTCTAAATTTGATTATTCCATTAACAAAGAAATTAATGTCCACAAGGGCTAAAAGACTTGTCCTGGGTTACACAGGTGGGTCCTGATACCTAATATCTATTAAAAAAAGTTCTAAATAACAGATTTTTTATACAAGGTCTGTCTTAAGACAGATTATTTGCACAGGTGCAAAACATGTAAGGAATTCCAAATCATGATGGCTGCTCTGTGGAATTCAAGTATAATCATAATTTGTAAAGCAAGCAACAAAATCATCAGGCATAAGTATGAAAACAAACATAAAAACACCTGGTCTATGGTCACTGTTTCTAGATTGGCTTCTTAAAATGAAATACATCTTTCCCAATGAGCTCACCAGGTAATCACAAAACAAATCCAGTTTAAAATTGCTGCGAAATATGCTACTTCATCAAAATACAACAAGGAGCTCTTTTCTTTTCAGCACAATATAATCATTGCCTCAAAATACAATCAATTCAGGGAAATAAATCACAAGAATGGGTTGGTTGGTATTACAAAGTCAATATTTTCTTTACGACAAAAAGGTTGAATTTTGTTCTGAGTTGATTCAGCACTGCTCATCTTTGATTTTTATGATGGATATATGTTTTCAGAATTAGTGGATTTGTCTCTGATCCACTGAAGATTTGAGTGTATACTAACTGGTTTATGTTTCCTAGACGCTGAGTATCATTAGACTTGGGTGCTGGGTAGTAAAGAGTACATAAGAGATAGAGAATGGAAATCAGGCTGTCTCCTTCCCTCTCTTTTTACTTAAGCATATGCAGAAGGAAACAGATTTCTCTCATAACAATAGGATAACAATCTGCAGAAAGTACAGACCAGACATTTCTCCATGGACATTTTCTCAAATAGCTCTGATTGAGAAACAGATTAATAGACTGTATTGCAAAGAGGAAGAGAGGGACCATTAAACTGTCTGTTTGGACTAAGAAAGCTTCTCAGACAGCGTCCATCTGGTGATGCCCAAGGGACTGATTTTACTAGGACTGAAGGGTCAGGTTTTCTCAGCTAAACTCCAGTCTCCTCTTATTTTATTTCCATCTGTGCACAGAACAGTTCTGCTTCCCTAGTTTCCACTCATAATTGGTTGACTCATTCCGTCATCAGAATATTTCTGTCAAGTAAATATTGTGATCACCGTTTGAAAGACACAGAAGCAGGCTTAGAAGAGTCTACTGGCCAGAGACGTTTCCTTATTTTAACCTAGTTTGTACGACACATAAATTATTTTGGAAACTGAAAGACAATGGTTTGACACCAGGTTTAGCCACTTGCCAATTGCATGTTCATGGGCAAGCCATTGTACTTTCTCGAGCCTCAGTTTCTTTTCTAAAAAAAATCTAGAAATGCATCCATATCTATGCTTATAGCTGCATAATTCACAATTGCCAAACTATGTAACCACCTGAGATGCCCATCAACGGGTGAATGGATTACAAAACTATGAAATATGTACACAATGGAATTTTACTCAGCCATAAAGAAGAACAAAATTATGTCATTTTGAGGGAAATGAATGGAACTGGAGAACATTATGGTAAGTGAGATTAGTCAGTCACAAAAAGCAAAAAGTCAGATGTTCTCCCTAAGATGCGGAAGCTAGGGAGAAAATGGGACATAGGAGGGACTCCAGACAAAGGAGGAGAAACCTTAGATGAGTGAAGATGGCGACCTAACTGAGGGAGATGGGAGGGGAGAAGAGGAAAACACCTCAATGGACATGCTGTACATACACAAACTTATCAAAGTCAATCACTGAGCTGAGCACAGGAAGGAGGAGAGGGGGAGGGAATAGGGCAGGAGCTGGGGGAGGCTCAATGAGTGCTGTGTGCATGTGTGCTTCTACCACTCTGAACTCCATCAAGGTGTATGACTATAATGCACCAATAAAAAAAGAAATGATCTCACTAAATTGCTATAAGGATAGTATAAAATAAGGTATGACAAAAGCTTTATATAAAGCATGTAAGTCTCAATATGCTCCAATCTCCTCACTCCAGCTATACCCTAGCCAGTGATGCTTGCATATTATATTCAACATACTGGAAAACACAGCACCGTACTCACAAAGTTTGTAGAAACTCAAGAATCATTTACCAGAGAGGCACTTTGAAATTTTAAACCTGGATTTCCCAGTGGTAAATAAGTTTATGCTAAAAAAAGCTTTAAAATAAATGTGCTAGTGCACTTGGCATCTATTTTCTCTGAAGAAGAAACTGCGAAATGTTAGCAGTCAACATCTCTTCAAATGTTGAAACATCTAGCAAGCATAGACATACCTAGGTCTATTTGGTAGAACTAGATCTCAAAAGGGAATTTGCTTTGCAAATACTCAATAGAAAATGTGCAGATAAAAAACAAGTATAGTACACACATCTTTATACTGGCTAATTCAACATGTCATAAGAGTAAATATAAAGAAGCAGGTAAATTAATTCATTTCCAGCCCAAAGCCAACTTTCAATCTTATTTTCCCTGGATATTTCTATCTGAAAATCCTCTGAGAGTTCCAGCAGAAGAAAGTCTATTAATTTTCCATGTACTTGTTGATGCAAAAGCTATCAGGATTATGGGTTGAATATTTCTAGTGTAGGGAAAGTAAGGGATGCAATTAATCTCTGTGAACTAAAATATACCTCTTTTCATTAATCTTTTATTGTAAATGAGCAAAGTAATTGAACCAGTACCACACTGTCAGAATGAATGCAATGCCGGTGGGATGTGCTTGAGAGAGCACATACTGATTGAGTATTAAATATCTAACGGCAATAATTTATGGTTCATTACCTCTTTTGGAGTTTCTTAGTTGCATAGGGCTTGAATTCTAAGTAGTTAGACTTTCAGTTGAAAATGGCTTTCAAATGCTGAAAGCAGCGAGTGCACACAACTCACAGACAATCTCTTTAATTTGGGCTGTTTCATACCCAGTCCAACCAAACTCCAAGAATATTTGCAAACAGGGCTGGCTGACCATTTTAAGGGAAGAAATCTGTCATCTTCTCATTACAAAACACCCTCTTGTATACCCTTGCATGGTGCATTTAGGAAAGTGCTAGGTGACGTGGACAAAGAATTTAGGCATATCATCTAAGCATAGATTCTGCAACTTCCTGCATATTATGTAAATCCCCATCCAGCTATCTGCTGGTTTGGACATCAGTTTTTGGTATCACCTGACACCAGGTTCCAAAATTGTATTCTGCCCTCCCCTGTGGCACGATTTTGTTGCACATAGAAATGGAAGCTTTTTCCTGCTGGTAACAAAATATGATCAACCTGAAGCAATGTTTATAGAAATATGTGTTTTGGATTTGAAGATTGGGTCTATTCAGACCCCATGCAGTTTAAAAACAAACACTGTTAAAGGAAAGCAATATGAGCCCTATATCTGTGGCTGAGAGGTACTGTAGCCATTTATTCAGCTGTTGGATTCTTTTTTAAAAAAATCCCTTGATTACAGTTTTATCTCAGTGTCCTAAGAAGCAATTAATATTTGAGTTGAATTCTATTTTTCTTTTCCAGAGCAAACAGGTGTCTTCTTTAGTTCACAGTAGCTGTTCAACATACAACAGGCTTCTGAAATGGGATTTCAAATAAAGAACAAAGACTTTGGATAAGATTTGGACTTAAGTGCTTAATCATGTATGAAATGTCTACAAATATTTTTTGCACCCTAAAAAACAATATATGCACATATGCACATACATGCACACTTCTGCACACACATACACACACATGCACAGTTTTATACACACACACATACATACACATGCAGTTTTCCTTCCTCATCCGCAGATTCCACATCTGATAATCAACTAACCATGGATTAAATATATTTGGAAAAATTGTGTCTGTACTGAAAATGTAGAAAATTTTTGTCTTGTCATGATTCTACGTAACAAGTATTTATTTATAAAGCATTTATGAATCATATTTTACAAGTCATCTAGAGGTGATTTAAAGTATTCAAGAGGACATTATTCAGTTATATGCAAATATTATACCATTTAATATAAGGGACATGAGCATACACAGATTTTTTTTTTTTATCAGCAGGGATTTCCAAAACCAATTCCCTTGGGATACCAAGTGGGGTGTGTGTGTGTGTGTGTGTGTGTGTGTGTGTGTGTCTGTGTCTGTGTGTAAAATACTGTATTAAGCAAGTTAATGGCCTCCAAAAAAATTCCATGCCCTAATTCTCCCCTTGAAACCCACAAATACAGAGTAAAAGAAACTTTTCAGATGTGATAAGGTTAAGGAATTTGAGATGAGGGTATTATCCTGGATTATCTGGATGTGCTCAATCAAATTATATAAATACTAAAAAGGAGGATCGTTCCTAGTTCTATGCAGAGAGCCAGAGACACAGCAGCAGGAGAAACACTCAGCTCATCATTGCTGGCTTTGAAGATGGGAGGACACAAACCCAGGATGTGTGCAGCCTTTAAAAGCAATAATGGAGGAGAAACCACAGTGGAGCAATGGAGGGGGTTTAGGGGAGGGTGATTTGGGGGGGAGATCAATGAAGGAAACACTTCCAGTGAACTTATGTGCATCTGTGAAATTACCAATAGGGGAAGGAGAAGGAGCCAGGGGGAAGCTCACCAAGGGCTGTGTATGTATGTCCTTATCATTCTGAACTGCATTATGATGTGAGACTACAATGCACCAATAAATGCAGATTAAAAATAAAATAAAAATGAAAATGAAATTAACTCTGCCCTGAAGTTTCTGGAAAGGAATCCAGCCCTGTAGACACCATTAGTTTAGCACAATGAGGCCCACATCAGATTTCTTCCCTCTTCCCTATAGAACTGTAAGATACTAAGTATATGCTGCTATTGCTGTGCAATTATTTGTTATAGCAGCGATGAAAATGAATAATATATATATATATATATATATATATATATATACACATACATGCTTTTGTTTGTACAGACTAGCCCTATAAATATACACAATTTATCAGAAGCATTCACTTCCATGAAACAAGTACTTAATGGCAAGAAACAGATGTGGGAAAGTGAGTTTACAGTCTATAATTTTTAGAACCTCTCAGATTTGAAACATCTTGATGCATCTATTCCAAACATAATTCAAAATACATATAATACATTGCCTTTCCTTCCTATAAGGAGTATTGTCCACATCACATTTATGAAAAAGTCGTCATATTTTTAAGTAACTTTGTAGACTTTTGGTGGGAAATGAAACTGATAATTAGCCAATCAGAAGATAGTAGTTTTGCTGAGTTGTGGCTTAGGAATAAATAGAAGTTTCCTGTGCTATTTTTATTTATATTTGCTTGTGAATCATTTATCTTTGGCCGGCAACTGCTAGGTGACTTTCTATGTATCTCAAGCAAAGGTCAATGTGAGTTAAATCCAGTCATTCAACATGTATCAATGTCCATCAGTGCTAGGATCTTGGGATTCAGAGATGAATCTCATAGAGCACTTGATATCGAGAAAGTCCTAAGGATATATATACTTAATGAAATGATTATAGTAATGTATGAAAACCTCAATGATGAATAATATGGACTTGCAAAGGAATCCAGAAGAACCATCTGGGCAGAAAAATGATGGCTTAGAATATTTCTGCTGGTAATCAAAACTCCTACATGCAGATTAGTTAAAAATAAACAGAGACTCTTCTTCGAGATCCTGTGCAGTCATCTGCTGTAAACCTGTTGTAATAAACACACAGTTCTCTAATGACTGCAAAGAAACAGTCACCCCTAGATCAGTGAAGTGCACACGCGGTAGTACCGCTGGGTGGCAAGAGGTAGTAACATTTGTCCTCCAGGATCCATCTTAATTTAGTTATGGGCCTCATCTCTCATTACCAGAATATTCTTGTGCACATTAAAAAACAAATGGACAAAAGTACAAATACATAAGACAGGCAATTTCATTTGCAAAAATATAAATTTCTTCTCCTTGAGGGGAATAATAAGTGATGCTTTTCAAAAAAATAAAAAAACTTAATATTCAATGACTGAAATTATAAATGTGATCCAAAATATTTTCTTATGCTCAGTGCCTCCTATAATTGAATATGTCCTGACAACAAATGAAAAAAAAAGATTGTAGTTGCATAGCTTGATTCAAAATAGGACTGAGGCTAATGGTGAATTACCTGTCAAAACAGGGTCTGATTTACAGCCCTACAGACCCAGGTAGCTTCAGCACTGTGACAGCTACAGAATGGTCTTTGATTCCAATTGGGCATCAAGATGGAGGAAGAGGTGAGAGGATTCCTAGATCAAGATAGACTCATATGACAAATGTGGTATTTAACACTATGATTTTAAAATTGAATACCGACTTTGATTTTTAAAATCTCATTTTGGATCCTATTTCCTGGAGATTTGAACATATATTTATAGTGCAAGTAAAACGGGAACTTCTATCTTCCTTCTCTTCATTTTTCGGATATTCCTGTAGAGAGTGAATTTGGATCTTAATTACACAGCTAAGAATCATTCAGTGTCTCTTTGTCTCTCCTTTTGTCCTTCTCTGCCTCTGTGTCTGTCTCTCTGTATTTGTTGGGCAGAGAGATTTGTTTTTTAATGATAATTCATCTTATAAACTCACCTTCCCTTCAGTTGTTAGGATTTACATTTCTCAGACTTTTATTTGTTAAGTCAGTACTCTGAATAAATTATTGACCTATGCAAAAGTGTTACATAGACATTCATTGATAAAAAAATCATTGAACTTCTATTGCCTGCAAGATCCATTGTTGAACCCTGGATTGTGGGTTGCTGACAGGCTTAACCAAACATCAAAGTAAGTATGACTTGAGATCAACTCCCTGCTCTAATACTCACTTTTATTCTTTTTAACTGGAGAAAGGAAGAGTATCAACTACTATCCAGGCTTTTGAGAGCATGCCTATCATTTTGCGCACTACCTAGCAAGAAGTGAAAACGTGATTGCATGTATTAAATACTTTCTGTCTGTAATGGGTGTTGTGGGGCTTGGGATTAGAGATTATCTCTTTGTAAAGTCAAGGGTCTGTGCCTTCTCAATCGTGGTAGACAGAGAGGCCTTGAAAACCATGGGAGTAAATTTTTAAATTCATTTATTTATGACTCCTTCAGTCACAATGGCTAAGGAAGCCACTTTTGGATGGTTTTGAAATGCCAGTGCATGATCTTTTCATGCTGGTACCCAATGTGTGGGAATGGGCTTCTTATTCTATTTAACACAAAGTGACCTTGTCTGTTGACTTAATGAGGAAATTATACATGCTGTACTTCCCTATTTAGCAAAGGGTTTGCACTCAAAGTATATCAAAGGAGCACACTGCCATGAGGAGTTGGTTGCAGCACAGCCATATGGCAGAGAAAAGGCCACAGCCATCAAACAGACGCCCCACGGTGTCACCGACAAGGCTTGCAGAAGGGCACTTGGGGAGGTGGCAATAAGGGTTAGCCACTGGGCAGCTAACATGTGTCCCATAAACGGTGGCCCCGATTCCTCCAGCCCATTTACAGTGCCTAATAGATGACACTTGTTAGAATCCCAGGGAAAGTGTTTTGCATCAGGCTGAGATGGAAATGAGGGAAAGCGAAAAGAATAACTATTAACATAATTACAAAGAGACCTGTTTGATCTATGCTTCATGTGCACATATGGCTGGGTGTTCAACGGACTTCAGTAGTCACCGCTCCCCTAATAAGCCCTGTTAATTAGGCAATAGGAACGTTCTCCCATCATGACAACAGAGTAGTCTTACTCTCCCAAATTAAACCCAGCTAATTTTGTTCAGCGTTGAGACTCCAAATGGCCCCTAAGGTACACCCTGGTCTGCAGGCAGAGGTGTGCTATGCCTTTCTGATCTGAGATTTGCTTTTGGGGGCTGGAAAAAGAGTTTCTGGGAAAGGGCTTTTAGAAGCTAAGAAACCAATATTCACTGTCTTGTCTCCTCTCCAATAAAATTAGATAATTAGGCATTTTGGTGCATGTGTGGATTCCTATGGCTTTACATGTTTGTATGAACATTTATAGGTGTGAAAACTCAGGCACTAAACCCAATGCATTGCTGCATTGACCTCATAATGGTTGCTTGCCTTCTTTCCTTTCCACCTCTGCAAAGGCATTTTATTTTATTACTTTATCTTATTATTTTTTTGGCACTGAGGATTGAACCCAGTTGTGTTCTACCTCTGAATTATACCCCAACCCTATTTTATTTTTTTTATTTTGAAACAGGGTCTTGCTAAGTTCCTGAGAGCCTCTCTAAGTTGCTGAAGTTGTCCTCGAACCTACGATCCTCCTGTCTCAGCCTCCCAAGTACTGGGAATACAGGCATATGCCACCACACCCGGCTCACAGCCTATTTTTTAAAGGTAGAGTATTAGAGCCGGAATGGACTTTAGAATTCAGCTAACCAGTACATTCAACACGTATGTGGGAAGACTAAGAACAAGTGGAAATGGCCTAGCTGAGATCAAAAAGTGAGCTAGTGTTAGCACCAGGAATTCAACTTTTTGTTCCCTCTAAAGAGTGAATCATCTACTTCTCATTTTTTTTTTTTTTTTGCGGTATCAGGATTGAACCCAGGGCCATTCTACCTCCGCACTACACCCCCGGCCCTATTTTTTATACTCTATTTTGAAACCGGGTCTCACGAAGTTGCGGAGGGCTTCACTAAGTAGCTGAGGCTGGCCGCGAACCCGGATCCTCTGGTCTCTGCCTCCCAAGTACTGAGATTACAAGTGTGCGCCACCATACCCGGCTACTTCTTATTTTTTAAAGTAACAGCTTTGTTGAGAAATAATTTACATACCATAAAATTCATCCTTTTAGTGTACAGTTTGCAAGTGTACAGTAGCGTGCACTTCAGTAATTTTCACAGTCCCTTCCTGGCAATATCCAAGACTCTGCCATCTACTCATTAGCATCCCTTTTTTCCACAGGTCATATTTAAGCTCTGAGAATAAAAGCCTCCAGCAGAAGACTCAGCAATAATAAAATGATGGTATTCTTTCTTTATTTCATTTAAATGCATCAGTTATTTAATTAGGTTCTTGGTAAGAAATTTAGATGGTCAGTTGGTGAGGATAAATTCCATCTGTTAAAGCAAAAGCGATCACATGTAGCACTTCAGCTGAAGATAGCATTGAGTTTTGGAAAACTTTGCAAATCCAGAGCTTTCTGACCCACCTTGGGCTGCTCTGTAATCTCTTTATAATCCACTCCATATTTTTTTCTGTCTCCACATCCATCGAAATTCTTGCCCTCCTGGTGTATGGGCTTCTGCAGCTGCTGCTTGAAGCTAGCATCAGTGAAATGTTTGGGGATTTAAAATAATAATAATAATTACTTTTATTGGTGCACTGAGTCTCATATCATAATGTAGTTGAGACAGGGACAGATATGCACACAGCACTTGGTTTGGGGGTTTTATATTGCTGAGATCAGTTTTTGTAGAGGTGGGGATGACATATGTCTGGTGTGTTCTGCACAGACGAACTCAAGTGAGGAAAAGAGATTCATACACAAGTGGCAAGCCACTGCTCAGCTGCTTCAGGATGCCCACTCTCTTGCCTCAGTGGCACCAGGAGGGGTGACCAGGGTTGTCCCAGGAGTGACACTAGCTCCCAGTTTTCTCACATGCTGACTGAAGGGCCTTTGCTGTGGTTGGACAGCTTTTGAGACACATCTTCAGTAGGATCCTATCTAGGAGGCATTTTGAGAAGCTCAGTCACCCATTCGTGTCACCGCCAACTGGTTTTGTGATGGTGGCAAGAATCTTCTTTTTCTTCTCAATCCTGGATTAAGCAATTTAGTACTTCCTCCTCGGTCCTGGACCTTCTGGAATACTTGGCAGTCCCAGAGTATCTGAAAGTTCCTCTTGATGAGGACAGGGTTAGCTGTAGCAGAATGTTCCCTTCTCCAGCCTTTGAGCCTTGAGTTGGCCCTCTTTAACCTTGACACTGGCATTGGCCCTCTTGGCTTCTGGTTTCTTCTCCCTAGGGTCTGGCTTCGCCATTTTTTCACCTGCCAGCTCACAAAAAAAAGAGCGATGAGATTCTTGAAATGCAAGCTCTCGCCACATGCCAGTAACATTGCTACGTTCCTGTTCATGAATTCAGAAGATGCGCTTGAGCACTGCCGCGTGCCAGGCACTATTCACGGCACTTTGTAAGTCAGTGAGCCAAACAAAGATCTTTGCCCTTGGAAAGGGAGAGGGAAAAATGCATGGTATGTCAATTATACATTTTAAAAGATGCTAAGTACTGTAGAAAAAATAGAAATCAGAACAAAGTAAAGGAGATGGGACATGTGGATGTGTGCGGAGGGGATGAGAAAGGAAGATCAGAATTTTGAATAGGAGGTGGTCAGTGGATGCCCAATCAGGTGACATCATAAATATATTTATTTATTTATTTATTTATTTATTTATCGTGGTACTGGGGATTGAACCTAGGGGCATTCTACCTCTGAGATACATCTCCAGCCCTATTTAATTTTATTTTAAAATTTTTTTTTTTTTTGCGGTATCGGGGAATGAACGCAGGGGCGTTCTACCTTCGCGCTACATCCCCGGCCCTATTTTTCATACTTTATTTTGAAACCGGGTCTCACGAAGTTACGGAGGGCCTCACTAAGTAGAGAGAGAGAGAGAGGGAGAGAGAGAGCACGAGAGAGCGAGCTGAGGCTGTCCGCGAACCCGGATCCTCCGGTCTTTGCCTCTCAAAGTACTGGGATTACAAGCGTGCGCCACCACGCCCGGCTTATTTTTAAATTTTGAAACGGGGTCTCACTAAGTTGCAGAGGGCCTTGATAAGTTGTTGAGGTTGGCCACAAACCTGTAATCTTCCTGTCTCAGTCTCCCAAGGACTGGGATTACAAGCATGCACCACCATGCCTGGTCAACATCACACATTTAAATGTCCAGAACAATCCTTTAAGGATATGTTTTAAATATGTATTATTAATTTCTTTTTAAAATTAATTCTATTAAATATAACACATTTAAAAGGTATATAGTTCAATGGATTTTCATAAAGGGTATATGCCTGTTAAAACTACTTGTTGATGGTAAAACTGAGGTAAAGGGAGGGTAAATAATGTGCTTAGGATCACACCACTGACGGGGCAAGCACCCAGTGTGAGCTCCTGTGACTTGGGAGCCCTAGTGCTTTCCAACTGGCACAAGGACTGTCAAGAAGGAAGGCTTGATGACTTGACTTCAGACTCTGGAAAACTGGACAGAGGACAGCTTCAGGGAACTAAATATGGAGCAGTTGGACTGTTATCCTGAAAAGAGATATTTTAGCTTCCTGAGTAACAATGGAAGGGAATTTAGAAGCAACTTGCTGGGGCATCCTTGTCTAAAGAAATATGGAGGTGCTGCTATGTCTCAGAGTTACCACAGAGTGGCAGTGTTTTAGAACTTAACTAGAGTTAGCAATTGCATTCCAAAGTCCCCAATTCAGCCCTTTTTTAGAACCTGATAGGCCTCTAACAAAAATCACAGATCATAGGTTCGTGCATAGAAAAATACCTACATTTATATAAAATTTAGTTTGCATGAAAAAATCACAAACACAAACAGGCAGACAATGTGACCATCTCTTGCATAGGCAATAGATATCTCATTTATTTTAAGGAATAAAAGGCAATATTTGTGTAATATTTGCAAGTAAAGCTATACCTTGGACTTTGTTGGGCTATGCCAGGGCACCTAGTGGTAGATCAGCATTTTTAACAGGGAAAAAATAAAAAAGAGCAGATTTAAACAAACAAACAAAAAATCTGAAGACACTGGAAAGATACACAATTTGAGAGGTAAGGAGCTAGGAGAGAAGCAAGGTCACAGGGATTGTGTGTGTACTTATGTTATTCACTGCGACCCAAGTGATACCTGGAGACATTTGCTTCTGCATTTGGTGTAGTGGGCAAGAAGGTAAGAAGTCACACCAGGAGCAGCTGAAACCTCAGCGGCGCTGATGGTGGTCTCAGTGTACCAGAAAGATGATCATTGGACTTCAGTATCTGTCAATGAAGAGGAGTCCAGATAAATACCCTAAGAGTTGGAGCAGACCAGTGCTTAACAGACCTGTTTTCTTCTTAAGTTGAAATTGTGCCTCCAGTCAGCTCAGTCCCTCATTAGACAATATTGATTTGCCCCTACTTGCCAGAGGAGAGTCAGAGGATAATCGAATCCTCTTGGAGAGAGACAACATCATTCAAAGCCTCTGCAATATTTTAAACGTCATGTCCGGCATTCAATCAAAACTTATGAGGCTTAACAAAAACAGAACCAAGAGAAAGGAAGGGGGGAACAGACACACCCTTATGTGATCCAGATAATGAATTTGTCACATGAACTTTACAATAAGATTAAGTAATGTACTGAAGAGAATTAAAAGATAGGATGGAGAATTTTACAGAAGAACTGGAATCTTTAAATAATAAGGACTCCACTTAAAATTCTAGGACTAAAACAAATGATCACTGAAATTAAGAACTGCCAGCACTATCACAAACAAACAAATCAATTAAACAGGGTATTAGATTCGAATGAAGAGGAGAAAGGTGAATTGGATGAGGACCAGCAGAGTTGATATAAAGAAAGCTCACAGAGAAAGCAAAAAGGAAAATAACAGCAACAACAAAAATCTTGGATTATATAAGGTAGCTATGGAACATGGCAAAAAGATGCTATACTTGTGCCATTGAAAGTCCTTATGGGGAGCACAAGAAACAGGACACAACTTTATTCAAAGATATAAAGCCTAAGACATTATAAAAAAACTGATAAAAGATGTCACCTTATAGATTCAATACACCCAAAGAATTTAAGTGGGATAAACAAGAGAACTGTTCTTTGCCACATTGCAGCCAAACTGTTGAGTACCAAAGACAAAAGGAGACTCTGAAGGCAGCGAAGGGTACTGGATGAGGAAGGTCTATACAGCAACAATAAACTAGCATCTGACCTCTAGTACCGAAGAGGAAAGCCCCAATACAGTGGGATGCCACATTCTAAGTGCAGAAGGAAACTAACTGGCAAACTAGAATTGTATATACCGAGAACATGTCTTTCAGACATAAAGTAAAAATGAAAACATTTCCCAACATTCATAACATCTATATGTTTAAAAAAAAACAGCGGGGCGTGGTGGTGCACGCTTGTACTCCCAGTACTTTGGGAGGCGGAGACCGGAAGATTCGGGTTCGCAGCCAGCCTCAGCTCTCTCTCTCATTCTCTCTCTCTCTCTCTCTACTTAGTGAGGTCCTCCGCAACTTCGTGAGATCCGGTTTCAAAATAAAGTATAAAAAATAGGGCTGGGGGTGTAGCTCAGAGGTACAACGCCCCTGGGTTCAATCCCCGGTAGGGAAAAAAAAAAAAACACTGAAATGCTGACTAAGGGTATTTCTTCAGTCAGAAGGGGTGTACATATGGAAATGCAGGAAGGAGAGAAGGATAAAGTAAACATATATAAAATCTGTATGAATATCAACTATAAAACATAATAATTTTAGGAAGCTTAGGATTTAATTTCATGATGACAATAACCTAAAGCCAAGAAGGGGTGCTTGTGGAGGTAAAATGTTAGAAGATCCTAGCATTATATTTAAAATGATAAAAATCTTCATTTATTGTAGCTTCTAAGACGTCAAAGTGCATATAGTGAAACCACTACTAAAAATGTAAAATTCTATAAGAGCAAAGCTTAATAAAATTGGCATGAATTAATTAAAAAGAATCGATTAATCAAATAAAGAACAAGAAATTAGAGTATAAAGGAATGAAAAGCATGTGCGACAAATAGTGGATGAAGGGAGAATTCAAATGGAAATTTGAAAATATGTTGAAATTGAACAATAACATAAGGTGGCATATCAAAAGAAGCATATCAAACAAATAAAGCTTAAAGAAAAAACGTATATAGTCCAAATATATATATATATATACATATATATGTTATCATCATCATCATCATTGGTGGTACTGGGGATTGAACCCAGAGCATTCTACCTCTGATCTACACCCCCAGCCTTTTTTAATTTTTATTTTGAAATAGGGTCTCACTAAGTTGATGAAAGTCTCTCTAAATTCCTGAAGCTGGCATTGAACCTGAGATCCTCCTGTCTCAGTCTCCCAAGTGCCAGGATTACAGGCATGCACTAGAATACCATATAACAAGGATAATGAACAAATTGCTGTTTTCTGGAATAACATGGTTGAATCTCATAAGCAAAATTGATGAAAGGAGGCCAAAACCAAAGATTATAAACTATATGTATCCATGGATAACAAGTTCAGCATAGAGCGAAAATCATCTGTGGTGTAAGAAGTCAGAAAGGTAGGAGGTGGAACAACTTGGGGTGGTGGTGTAGAGCAAGATAAGCGCTGATAATGTTCTGTTTTTTTTTTTATTATTGGAGAGATGTTTACACAGATATTTTACTTTTGTGAAAATTCCCCAGGATGTGCATTTCTGACTTTTCACTTTTTCTGTATTTATACTTGACTTTAGTAACTGGTTCAGCTTTTGAAATCACAATATCATCAGAGTGGTGTCCCATTACAAGTTTACTTATCCATTTTTAAATTAATGGTCATTGTTGAATAGGGGAAAGTGCCTCAGATTAAGTTTACAGATCAACTTTCATGAGAAGTGGGCTCTGAAAGCTGTTTGCCTGGGTTTGGGTTTGGACACTGACTCCTCCACGTAAGATATCTATGACCACAGGCAAAGTACTTAACCTTCATCAGCCTGTTACTGCAGAATTGGAACACTGGTAAATTCTTCCTCATTAGGTGGTTTTGAACGAAACAGAGTGAAATTGCCAACGGCTTCATGTGGTATTAGTACTCCTAAATATTGATTATTGATCTATTATTAATTACTGGAAAACACAGACTCTGACCCCTGTTTTGCCAGTATTTGAATTGAATGACCTTCATAAAATCATCCTCTGAACTGTTATGATCTTTTAAATCCAATAATGATTTATTAAATTGGCAGTGTTAAAAAATCTTACAGTATTTCTGAGGATTAAAATTGTTACCATAGGCCAGGCGTGGTGGCGCATGTCCCAGTACTTTGGAAGGCAGAGACCGGAGGATCCGGGTTCGCGGCCAGCTTCAGCTCTCTCTCTCTCTCTCTCTCTCTCTCTCTCTACCTAGTGAGGCCCTCCGCAACTTCATGAGACCTGGTTTCAAAAATAAAGCATAAAAAAAAAAATAGGGCCGGGGGGTGTAGCGCGGAGGTAGAACGCCCCTGCGTTCAATCCCCGGCACCGCAAAAAAAAAAAAAAAGTTGTTACCATAGAAGAAAATGCTTTTCAATCTGCAAAACAAATAGAAGG
Source organism: Glis glis (assembly GCA_004027185.1). Lineage (NCBI taxonomy): Eukaryota > Metazoa > Chordata > Mammalia > Rodentia > Gliridae > Glis > Glis glis. The sequence continues at coordinate 20,231 of PVJS01016462.1, read as the reverse complement.
TATTACACTGAGATATATTTAGTTCAAAGATCGATAAAATACAACACAAGTATAAAAAAGAAATACTAAATTCATCACCTGATATTTCAGTAAATGTATATAACTGATAAGGTCTGTGATTTCCAACATATTAAAAATTAGCATAAGATACGGGGGAAACTTGTGTAGCTATGAAAATTACATAAAAGGCTGATATAATGATGAAAACATCATAATGAAGTACCAAGATAGTGGAATTTATTGCTTGTATTGAGCAACTACTTGAACTGCGATCCAAGATAAAAGAAAGTAGAAATTTGGTTCTAGTGTTATAATTAATGATTTTTTTCTTCCGTTTTTTTTTTTTTTTGGCGATACCGGGGATTGAACCCAGGGGCATTCTTACCTCTGCGCTACACCCCTGGCCCTATATTTTATACTTTATTTATTTATTTTTGCGGAACTGGGGATTGAACCCAGGAGCATTCTACCTCTGAGCTACACCCTCGGCCCTATTTTTTATACTTTTTATTTTGAAACTAGGTCTCACGAAGTTGCGGAGGGCCTCACTAAGTGGCTGAGGCTGACCACGAACCCGGATCCTCTGGTCTCTGCCTCCCAAGTACTGGAATTACAAGTGTGCGCCACCACGACCGGCTCGTTTTTTGATGATCTCAAGTCAGGTATTAAAGCACAACTGAAAGTAAGAACAAGATGGGTGCGTACGTGCACATGCTAACCCAGAAAACAGAGTTGGTACTTTCTTTCCATGATTTTCAATTGTCAGCAACAGCTCAAGAGGCCACAATTGAAGGGAAATTAAGTTTCTTCGTGCTACATACAAAGCCAGTCCTTGTATGGAATCATTTATTTTAACTGATGGTTATTTGGCAAATTCCAATCCCCAGGGCATAGCCAATTCATGGTCTATGAAATAAAACTTAGAGTAATTCAGATTACCTGCTTCTGGGTTTTTTTTGTTTGTTTGTTTATTTTTTTTAAGAACTACAAAGGTACGGCAGTATACACAACTCCCCTATAAATCATTTTCCCCCAAACATGATACATTACTTTTTTATTCAAACCCAATACTTGCTTTCAAGATGAGGTTCATTATAAACTCCCACCTGCAACTGAGAGATAATATGATAGAATGCACAAAATATGCATGATATTTTCACTTGTTACACATCAACTTGATGTAAAAAATATTGAAATTCTACTCTGTGTAAAGACTGGTGTGATTCATAAGAAATTCACAGTCCCTTAGATGTTCTAGAATGGAAGAAAATAATAAAACAGTAAAATAAGAGATGTCTTATTATGCAAAAAAGGGAACCATCAGTGCAGCATGGCTTCCTATTACCAAATGAGGTGAGGATGTTTATAAAGCCTATGTAGGATTGAAATGGAAATTATTTATATATAAAGTAAATGTAAAGGTCAAAACTTTTTAGAAAATTTAACACATTCTTTTAAAATTTTGGGCTTAAAAAGTAATGTTTTCCCCCAAAATTAATTAGAATGGATTTTTATTTAAAGATAAAGATCATTATCTGTGAAAAACTAAAATCATATCAAAATCTATGATTTTAAATTTTCTTTTACAAGGTACCATAATCAATATTAATGATAAAAATCTTGAAATTTATATGTGCATATATGTACAAAATACATATGATTTCTTATACATGAGGATCACACTGATATACTATTTTATATACCCCATATGTATGGTACATGATATAGATTAAATGTAAATTACAAGGACATATATGGCACCATTTTATTTACATAGCATTCTAGTTGATTGATGTATAAGATTTTATTGAGTCTCTTATTGATGACTATATACATTTCAGTAATTTATACTCCATGTTCATTTGGCTGTTGTGATTCCTATAGTCATCTTAATGTCTTAGATGGGAATGAATAATGAATCATTGGTAGAGGTTAATGTATTTTAGTTTATAAGTTAGGAGACACAGGAGATATTTCTCTTATTTGGGCTTTAGAGTTCTGATTTATTTAATAGTTATATAAGATTGAAATTGGAAGACATTATTTAAGGGCCCTCCATTTGAGACAATCTGTGAATTTAAGGATCACATTATTTTTTAATAAAGACATATTTCAAGTTATTTATAATACTTATTTATTAATTATGGACCATTTTTCCATAAGTGACTTGAGGACATATAAGAATACACACAAAGTCAAATATACATAGTAGGTTAAAAAGTTATAAATAGGAAATATAAAACTTAGTGTGAAAGTAAAGTGTAAGGGAAATCACATTTCAAGAATGGATGCTACAGTATACTGCACTGAGACATAAACTCTACTTTTAGTTTCTTAGAAGCTTGAGCATTAAAAAGGCACAATCAGTACAAGAGTACTTCCATAAAATTACAGTGTTTTGAGAAATTTTTAGACTAACAGAAGGAAAACACAAATATTCACAGATGCCCATAGACACATACACACACAGGAAACCACATAAAGTACAAAATTGAACGTTTTCTCCAAGGGACTAGATTCATTTTGCTATCTTTCCTGGTTACCAGTCCTAATGCATGTGTCTTATTGATCTGACCATAACAAAACAGTCCAGTTGCATTCTGATTAAATGAGAAGACTGATTAGCAAGACAAAGACTGACTTAGAAAGACCAACTCAGAAGTTACCCTGCTCAAAGGAAAATCTCACACAGGTTAATGTTGAATTAAACAATTTCTGTAACCTCTGAACTCCCAGCCATGGGAAAGTGAGAGCTAGAAGTAGGGGCAGGATTTACAATGAACAATTTGTATTTAGATTTCCTTTAGCTTTTTGTGGCTATTTAGACTCTCGGTTAACCACAGTGAGCTGAAACACGGCACCAGCCACTCTGGGTGGTGAAACACAGTGAGCTGAAACACGACACCACCCACCTGCACAGTGGCTGCCTGAATGTGGGAGTGTGTATTGTCACTTAAAACAGGAGGCCATTGGAGGTGCAGCTCCTGCAAAGTGATTGCTCTAAGGAACGTGGTTGGCCTTGAGAGGGAATCTTCTTGTTTTAGAAAATAATATGTTTAAAATTCAAGTGTTGTAAAAAAAATAATTGAAAAGCAGTCCTGCCCTGATACTAGCAAAGATGACTGGCCACACTGGATGTCCTTGGCACCTGACACACAGAATTCACAGAGAGAGGGTTAAAAACAGCAACAGCAAAGATAAAGAAAAGGCATTTCTTTGATGTGACACCACTGAACACAGTTTTATCCTTGTTGCAAGCCAGATATTTCTTTATGGCTTCAGTTCAGCAATCCACAGATAATATATAGATAATATTAATGATGAGAACAAATAATCAACAAGCAAAATGCCAAAAAAAAATCCACGCTGGCTTTTCCAGAGCCAGAGCATCTTCCTTTGTGCACAATAGCTGGGTTGATTTACTAATAATAGGATATCCAGCCCGGCGTGGTGGTGCACACTTGTAATCCCAGTACTTTGGGAGGCAGAGACCGGAGGATCCGGGTTCGCGGCCAGCCTCAGCTCTCTCTCTCTATCTCTCTCTCCCTCTCTCCCTCTCTCTCTCTACTTAGTGAGGCCCTCCACAACTTCGTGAGAACCGGTTTCAAAATAAAGTATAAAAAATAGGGCCAGGGGTGTAGCGCGGAGGTAGAACGCCCCTGCGTTCAATCCCCGATACTGCAAGAAAAAAAAAATAGGATATCCAATCTGAGAACTAAGTATTTTTTTAGTTAGTTGCTCCATCAGAATCATCAGAATACAAGGAGGAGGAAGAAATGATTAAAAAGAGGTCAAATAGACTGAGGAGGATCTGGGTTTGCAGCCAGGTTCATCTACTTAGTGAGGCCCTCAGCAATTTAGTGAGACCCTGTTTCAAAATAAAGAAAAAAATTGGGCTGGGGGTGTAGCTCGGGGGTAGAATGCCCCTGGGTTCAATCCCCAGTACTGCAAAAAAAAAAAAAGAAGAAAAAAGAAAAGAAAAAATGAGAGGGAATTAGTATAAAAATGGACATAGGGCTCAAGAACTGAAAGAAGAAGAATCATCAAGATGTCCACAGAAGTTGGGATGTAGCTCAGTGGTACAGTGTTTGCTTAACTAGCATGTGTGAAGCCCTGGGTTCAATCTCAGCACTGTAGGAACTGGGAAAAAATCTACAGTATATTTTTAGAGATGAAAGCCGGGCGTGGTGGCACACGCTTGTAATCCCAGTACTTTGGGAGGCGGAGACCGGAGGATCCGGGTTCGTGGCCAGCCTCAGCTGTCTCTCTCTCTCTCTCTCTCTCTCTCCCTGTCTCTCTCTCTCTCTCTCTCTCTCTCTCTCTCTCTCCTTAGTGAGGCCCTCCGAAACTTCCTGAGACCCGGTTTCAAAATAAAGTATAAAAAAAATAGGGCCAGGGGTGTAGCGTGGAGGTAGAACGCCCCTGCGTTCAATCCTGGGTACCGCAAAAAAAAAAAAAGCTATATTTTTAGAGATGAAAGAAAAACTGGATAACAGGTATACAGAAACAAATAGGCATTGAGGAAGTGATTATATTTGTTTTATGTGTGAGTGTTTACAGGTAGCAGAAGTTCTATACATAATTGATTTATGAATATGAAACACAAGTTTGAGGAAATATCTCAGAGTGCAAGTTTGAGAAAATATCTCAGAGTGAGAACATGAGAATAATCACAAATGAAACTTGAAAAATTGCTATCAGTTTATTTCACTTATTTAGGAAAACGAAATGATTGACTGGGTAGTAGTTACACAGAGTGTTACTCTTTGGCTACAGAAAAGTTTAAATCTACAGACTGAAAAATCACACAGGATATCACAAAGCACTACTGAAACAAGACTACCAAGTGTATAACTCTTAATAAGAATGTCTAATTCGGCCGGGCGTGGTGGCGCACGCTTGTAATCCCAGTACTTTGGGAGGCGGAGACCGGAGGATCCGGGTTCGCGGCCAGCCTCAGCTCTCTCACTCTCTCTCTCTTTCTCTCTCTCTCCCTGTCTCTCTCTCTCTCTCTCTCTACTTAGTGAGGCCCTTCGCAACTTCATGAGACTCGGTTTCAAAATTAAGTATAAAAAAATAGGGCCGGGGGTGTAGCACGGAGGTAGAACGCCCCTGGGTTCAATCCCGGTACTGAAAAAAAAAAAAAGAATGTCTAATTCAAGGTAGAAGAAAAAAATCTTTCCCCACAGGTTACATATGTACCACTAGATACTAGAAAATAAAGAAGTAACATTTTTGAGTATTCTGGTATAAATATCACAGACTCCAAGTTCTCCTCATGGCCAAATTTTAATTTATGTGTAATGTCAATGAGAACATATGTCTAAGCTCTTTAATCACTTAGGAAGCCTGATCAATATACACTTTCCACAAAAGAAAATCTAACAAACCAACAATAATTAGAAATATTTAATTTAGCTATTTGGTTTATGAATCAAACTCAAGACTCCAGGAACAGGTGGCAGGAAACTTCTGTATGAAAAAATGACAATCCAGAATGAGACTATTAATAGTAATAATGACTATTTAATTGTATTCTTGAATATCATTATAAAAAGCATAAAATATATTAATAAATTTGAAGGCATGTATCGCTCATAATAATACTACTAATAACATAAATAATTGTTGCCACCTATTTTCTTTTTTATCTGTCTCAGAATAAAAAAAATCTGACAAATCATTGAGCATAGAGGTGTTATGCAGGAAGAATTTATAATTCATCTTTTCTGGGACCATATCTTTTTAATTACACAATATGAAAGAGGAAGGCAGGAAGCTATAATCACCTTTAAAGCAACTTATCATCTTCGAAATCAAGATGTTTACTTGGAGTCTAAAATGTTAGGGATTGTGTATCTGATTCTATGTTCTTATCAGAGCATGTTTATAGCTAAAAGCAGAAAAGACATAAAGGATTACTTTAAGTCAATGGAAGACAAATGTCAGGACTTTCAAGCAATTCTTTCTGAAATACAGTGCATATCTCAGTTTTTATGAAAGAAATTTAAAATTTTTTCCCACCTTTGTTATCTAGGTATCTCCATTCTATTTATTAAGAAATATTTTGTGATAGAAACAAATGATGTATAAAACCTAACTTCTAAAATCAGGCTAAATAATTTCACATGCTTTTTAGTGCATGCACATGTTGTTACTTATTTCTTCTGGAAATGACAATTGGGGATGAACGATGGATCTTGGAGCGCATGTTACCTGTGTGTGTGTTTTGGGAGGGGGGTGTTATAAAAGGAAACTGAACACTTTGGGGAAAGTTCAACTGAAAAAGTAATCTTTATTCAAAACTTGTATTTGGCAAATAAAAATAAAAAGGGGAGAGGAGAGAAGCAGGCAAATGTCTGGATACTTGTGGCTGGAGTTTAAGGTTTATGTTTTTAGAAATAAGAAACAGTTTGGAAACACAGATTGGACTGGAATTTTAAGGGCTTTAAATATAAGCCCTTGTGTTAATGAATTTTAGTCCAGCGATGCTAAATATCTCCCTTCTCCAACCCTGGTAGTGCATCTGCTCTATCATGCTCCATGTTTGATCCCTTTCTATGAACGTTAATTATATTTTTAAGTGGAAGAAATATTATAATAGTTATTCCTAGGTTATTCATAATGTATATTATCTGTCATTCCTCCTTTTCCCTCTCCCACTCACCTTGACATATTAGGTAATGTATTAATCAGCTTTTCATTTTTGCAAGCAAAATCCTTGTCAAGAACAACTTAGAGAAGGAAAGACTTGAGTTCATGGTTTCAGATTTTTGATTCCCTTGTCAACGGGCTCCATTTCTTTGGGTCAGAGGTGGGACAGAACATCATGACAGAAGGGTGTGGCAGATGACAGCTGCTCAGTTCAGGCATCCAGGAAGCAGAGAGAAAAAGCAAGGGGCCAGGGACAGGATTTAATCCCTAAGGGCACACCACCAGTGACCTACTTCCTGCAAACCTGCCTCACCTGCCTACAGTTTTCACCTCCTCCCAGTAATCCATTAGGAGTTCAATGGATCAATCCACCAATGAGAGCAGAGGCTCCATGACCCAATCATTTCCCCAAAGCCCCACCTCTGGACATTCTGCATTGGGGATCCAGTCTTCAACACATGAGCTTTGGGGGAACATTCCAGATCCAAACCATAACAGAGGAGGCAGGTCTCAGGGGCATATCTGGGCAAGGTTGATCTCCTTCCTCCCTGGTCTCTCTGCTGCTACGAGCTGAACAGTTTTCCTCTGCCACTCCCTTCCATCAGTATGTCCTGCTTCACCTCAGGCCCCAAGCAATGGAGCCAGCTGGCCATGGGCTGCAACTGAACCTGCAAGCTCTAACTGCAGCCAGGTGCACTGGTGCATACCTGCAATCACAGTACTTGGGAGGCTTGGATAGGAGAATCACAAGTTCAAGGCCAGTGTGCAGTAACTTAGTGAGACACTATTTCAAAATAAAAATTAAAAGGGTTGGGTTTTAGGTCAGAGGTAGAATGCCCCTGCGTTCAATCCCCAGAAACACACACACACACACACACACACACACACACACACACACACTAATTTTTTTAGGAAAAAAGAATGCTGTGTTATTTGAAATAGAATAACAAAGTGGGTGGCCAAAATGATCTTCTATGACTTTTTGATTGCTTGTTATTTTCACATTGGGAAAACAGAAACTTTGAAAAGCATAGGCCATGCTCTGGATTTTTAGGCAAGAATTAAGGAGCTTCTTCTTAGATTGCATGGGATAATGCTGTTTTATGTCTATTTTCCCGATGTTATTAGAAATACCAATCCTTTCACTCCCCAAATGTTCCATATTACAAATTATGTAGTCAGATGGGTGTGGTGGCGTACTCTTGTAATCCCAGTACTTGGGAGGCTGAGATAGGAAGATTGTAGGTTCAAAGCCGGCCTCAGCAGTATATTGAGCCTCTCAGTAACTTATGAGACACAGTTTCAAAACAAAAAATAAAAAGGGTTAGGGATGTATCTGGGAGGTAGCAAGGAGCAGCACGCACTACACAGATCAACTGGACCCAGGCCTTGGACCGAGCAGTGCCTCTCTACCACGGGGTCTTCAAGATCTACACCCAGAGAGCTAATATCCAAGGAAGCTCCGTCCTGGCAGGCATGCGTGTAGCTCAGTACTGTCACTTCTTTCTGTTAGTGATCTCTGGGCTGTACTGAGAAGGCTCTAGGGATATCAGAGCAGAGAACGGATGCTTTTAAATCACCTATTCTAGAGGCATTGCTCTCCTCCTAATGAAATGACACAGTCGTAAATCTTTCTAGAAGGAAGTTTTTCATGTATGAAACATTTGCCAAGGTCTACTACTACTACTACAATGACATCAGTAACAATAATATCCTGTGATTACACAACTGTGCAGAATTTCGTCTAAAGGAAAGAACTAGAGTATGGCACTAAGAGTTTTCTGGAGTAATGTAACCACAGTAAATATTTTCTGAAAGGAACACAGTGAAAGATGGAAAAGAAAAGGGAAAGAAGAGAGACAGACAGAGACACAGAGAATGGAATCAGTTGAGATGAAGAGTAAAAAATTTAAATATCTCAAAATAGAGTTATCGAAAAAATGTATAGTAAATCATTAAATCTCATGTTTATGAATAGTGCATTTTTATAGATCAATAAGGAGATAAATATGCTTGCCTCTGCAAATTTCCTGTGAAGAAAGAAATTCACATTTTCTACATATTGACTATCTCTGGTGGTAAAGTTGTGGGCACTATTTATTTTCTCCACATACTTCTGAAGAACTTTCAAAGTTCCTATAATGGACATTAGCTTCATAGACAGAAATTTAAAATATTATTTACAACAGGGGTATTTTTTATAATAAAACTCTATAAAGAAGTGACATTTTATTGTCGCCGATATTTATTGTAAACCAATCTGCCATTTACAACTTAAATGTAGGGAAAATATTCCATCCTGTTGAGTTCAGCATGATTGAGTTCACCTGTGTGATATAAAATGCATTTCCTATTAGTTTGTGTGGCCATAAAGTCAATAAAGGGAACAGCAGTCTTCCCCACAGAATGCTCACCTACTGTAGTTTTCAGCTTATTATATAGCAAAGAGGAACAAAATACTCATAGTAACAATGTATTTTTAATAGGTTCTCAAGCTGTCCCTTTCACAAAGAGTTGTGGCTGAATACAGATGTGGCTGCTGGGAGGCTTTATATGGGTGGACGGGCTGAACAAAAACCAGGTAGGGAGACATTTATCTAACACAAATGCGTGGGCTCTTCAGGCATAAAGCCTACTGATTTTCCACTGGGTTACTAGTTCTGTTTTCCCTGAATGTGGCTCAAATTCTATGGGCAAAATTCTTTCTATAAAGCAAAGCAAAGATTATCAAACATAAGTATATGAAATAAAGAACAATACTTAGAAGACTTGACTAATTCACACACACACAATACCATTGCAGAAACAAATGGTAAATATTATCATAGGCTCAAATGAGGTAAATACTCATTGATTTAAATTTAACACTACACATGTAAAATTGCATTTAAAATTAGATATAATAAAACACAATTACCTTTGGAAAGCACATTTCCTCCTCCTAGCGGTTAGGTATGAGACTAAAAAAAAATTCCTTTGTCTCATTTAAGCCCTAAAATTGTAGAGCTCATTCCTATATCTGGTACAGATTTTCTCAATCCAATTAAAGAATGGTGTGTAGGTGAAGCAAAGGTTGCCAACCAATGTAAATGCTTATGGTACTCAATTAACAAAACTAAAATAGGAGGACTTAATGTTTGCTGTCTCCATTCCTAGTTTATTTTCCAATGTCCCACTTCTGATTAGTGCAGAAAAAAAATCTCACTATAAGATAACACAATACTGTTGAAGTTTTTTTGCTTGTTTTTGTGGTACTGGGGAATAAATCCAGGTGTGTTCTACCTCTGAGCCACACCCCCAGCCCTATATTTTTTTTCTTGAAACAGGGTCTCACCATGTTGCTGAGGGCCTCACTAAATTGCTGAGGCTGGCCTTGAACCTGTTGTTCTCCTGTCTCAGCCTCCCAAGTACTGGGATTAGAGGAGTGTGCCACTATACATGATGACGTTTGCAGTATTTAATAGTAACCATGTCTTTAAATATTTGGAGACAAATGGTAAAGGTAAGGATTATGGCAAATTAAAGAGGATTTCTAGCTAAGAGAAGGTAGGAGGGATCCCACTCAGCCGCAACGGATTGTTGGTCTGATAAGCCCAGCATCTTCAGAGCTCCAGGTAGTACAGGAAATCCTCAGATCTACGCCAACACTGAGAAAAAGGAAGTCTTACATTACAATGTAACATAAGAGTGGATTTTTTTAGAGTACAAAACAAAATACAGCACAGCACATGGAGCATTTTTTGCATGTCTGACCTGACACTGGGATATAGCATTTGAATATGGATTGTCTATAAGTAATATATGTCATGGTTTAAAGCATGCATCTGCATCCAAGTGTATGTGATGGGATCTGAACTTTGGCAGGGACAAGTTGTTGACCTTGGGGACAATAGTTACTTCACAAAAATATGGTGAGGAGTAGGGGAACTGCTATATGCAAAGCTCCTAAGAAAGCGCTTATAAAATGTTACACATTATATAATTAGTCATAGAATGGTTGAAAAGGAACCTGCTAATACTTTTGCTCCTGAGGGGCAAAATAGATTATTCATCTTTGTATCTCTAGATTCTAACAAAGAAAAGGTACTCAGAACATGTGTTGATTGAGGAATTGTGGAAAAAGCAGCAACTCAGCCTTGGAACAACTTGAGCTGAAACCATTGTTATAGGAGTTAATAACTATGAGTCTGGACACTAAATTTTCTGAAATTAGAAATAGTGGTACCTAACCTCATAGAGTAGGAATGAAATATCAAGTTAAGATACTGTGTGGTAGGCAGTCCTACTTGTGGCCCTTGCCCTCTAGGATTACTCCTTGGATTATACTACCTAATATGGTAAAGGAATTTTGCATTATGTAATGAAGTTGATTTTAAAACAGGAGATTACAGGGCTTGGGGTTGTCATAATTGATTCATGAGAGCCCTTTAAAGGCACAGAGTTGACACCTGCTGGTGGCAAAAAAGCCAGAGAGACTCTAAGCTTGAGGAGGCCTCACACCCTCTAGCTGGCCTTGAAGATGGAGGAGGGCCTCCAAGAAGGAATTAAAGAGCCTGGGAGAGCAGAGAGCTGTGGGAAACTGTTCTAAGTCCAAAAAATATTGGCTTAAGGATTTATAGCTTCTTGCTTGCTTTGGCAGAAGACTTTCTTGAGGGAACTGAAGATAGTGACCTCGATGCCCCTTCACTATCTAAGCTATTTCCTCCTGTTTTACTGCACCTTTTGCTTGCTTTGCTTAATATACACAAACTTATCAAAGTCAATCACCATGCTGAGCACAAAAAGGAGGGAGGGGGGAAGAAATAGAGTGGGAATTGAGGGAGGGCTAAATGAACGATGTGTGCATGCATGCTTCTGCTACAATGACTTATCGAAATGTATGATTTCAATGCACCAATAAATGAATAAAAATAAGACAGCAACCTCTGCTGCTCTTGCAAAACTGCCAGATAACAACTTATTTTCTAAAACATTCCTAACCCAATGCTCTACTCCTTAGCCAGAGACAATTAATGATTTGATGACCCAGCCTTAATTCAGTAAACCTGTAATGAAAGGGAGGGTTGAGTTTTGCTCAGGGAGTTTGGCTCTCTTGCCTTCTCCCCTCTCACCTTTTCTAGACCAGGAATAAAGTCTCAAGAGCATTTTTTTTTTCATCTTGTTGTCCTGTGCCCTGTTGGTACACAGCCTGGCAAAGAGCTGCTTCCAACTCCAAGCTAGTAAGGAAATGGGGACTTCATATCTAAATCCACATGGAAGGAACTGGATTCTGCCACCAATATGAATGATATTGGAAGTGGATCCTTCCCCAGAGTCTCCAGGTAAGAGCTGGTCCCTAGGGAAAGCTGAATGTCTTCCTTGTGAGAACTCTGAGCAGAGAATCCAGTTGTACCTAGCTGGACTTGTGACCCACCAAACTCTGAGTTGATACATGGGTGTGTTTTTAAGCCACCAAGTTTATGGTAATATTTTACACAGAAATAGAAAATGAATATAGCATTTAAATTGGGTGACAGTTGTTACATATTAAATGTTAGCTATTATTATAATTAAATATCTGTTCAGTGAATCAAGATTGAACATTTAGTGTTAGAATTCTTTGAACAGGCAACATTATTGTATATAGAGTTTCATGTTTCTTTTCCACAGTTAACCTTCTGAATGCTGAGATTCAAAATAAAGATTTTACAGAGATAAGTACAGCAAGATACTGGAAGGGGTGTGGAAAGAAGAAGGTAAAAAAATGATTCCTGGGATCATTGGATCACTTAAGATATTGCTTTCCTGGGGATCTTTCCTGGCAGAACTAATCAATATTTTTCTGTAGTTATTTTTTGACACATCTAGTCCTCCCTGAATTGGTTGGTAAAAGGCCTAATTTCAAAACTCGTTCCATTGGAAATGTCTATGCCCTTTTGGAATTGGGCGTGATCCATTATATACCGCACAGAAATGAAGATTCTAAAACATTCTGTGTGGATTTGATACTTTCTAACATCTCATGTCTAATACATAGAAAGTACTCAGTAAATTATAAAAAGAATGTGTCTTTTGCCTGGTTTTATGTTCATGGTTTTGTGAACCTTTTTAAGAGCACTGATTGAGTTTGGTGTCTAGCAAAATAAGATCCTCAATAACTTCAAACAAATGAATGAATAAATGAAATTGTTCTGTGATCTCTTAAAATGATGGCATCCTCCCCTTCTTGATCTACAATCTACACTCCACTACTAATTATCTAAATTATGTTCCTTCCAAAATAGCTGGAAACATTGCTTAGAATTGCTCCCTATGGTCATACTTTCAGAATTTACCTCTCTGATCTTTTAAACATTTATCTTTTTCTATGGTACACTAAGTAGTTTGAACATGCCTGGGTGTTGTGAATGTCCTCAGAACTTCTACGAGTATGACAGTAAAGCAGAATGTGGGAAAATCTGGTGTAAAACTATCCAAGGCTGCACCTTTCTATTAATCATCAGTTAAGTATTAATAAGTTGGAAAAATTATACCACTACTAGTACTAAAATATGTTTCAACTACATACTGTTCAGAATATTCAGATTCAAGGGAAATAAAAATATAAGAAAGAAAACACAAGGATACAGGGCTAAAGTCAGATGTGTATGACCAACTTCATCCTATATACCAATTAATTAAAAGCAGTTGTGTGTCTTTTTCAGTATATGTACAGCATATGTATATGTATAGTATATGTATTTTCCGTATAATATATATATATATATATTATATAATATATATATTATACATATATCTACTGTGGAATGAACCCTTCTACCTCTGAGCTACACCCCCTGCCCTATTCTATTTTTATTTTGAAACAGGGGTCTCACTAAGTTGCTGAGGCTGGCCTCAAATCTGCAATCCTCTTGTCTCAGCCTCCTAAATGCTGGGATTACAGGCATGTACTACCACACCTAGGTGTTAATATTTTTGAACCAAGAAGAAAGTAGTAAATCAGATATTTTTTAATTTTCAAAGAATTTTGAATCAAAGCCATAAAAGTACAATGCCTCCATGTTTAGAAATAATGCCAATAGAAGCCAGGCTTGGTGACACATGCTTGTAATCCCAGTACCTGGGAGTCTGAGACAGGAGGATCACAGGTTCGTGGCCAGCCTCAGCTACTTAGTGAGGCTCTCCACAACTTAGTGAGACCCTACTTTCAAATAAAGAATAAAAAAAAGTTGGGCTGGGGGTATAGCTCAGAGGTAGAATGCCCCTGGGTTCAATCCCCAGTACCAAAAAAAAAAAAGAAATAATACTAATAGAGAACAATGATTTAGACAAAAATCATATATGAGAAATAAATGGTAATACTTAATTATTCTCTGTGTGCATGGATGTTTTTGCATGTGTGCATGGGCCAATTGAGGTGGTGTGTGTGTGTGTGTGTGTGTGTGTGTGTGTGTGTTAGAATGTGGAGCTGGGCGTGGTGGTGCATACTTGAAATTCCAGTACTTGGGAGGCTAAGACAATGAGGATTGCAGGTTTGTGGCCAGTCTGAACAACTTTGGGAAACCCTCAACAACTTAATGAGATGTTGTTTCAAAATAAAGAATAAAATGGGTCTCGGGGGTATAGCTCATCCCTATTTAATATCCCTGGGTTCAATCCCCAGTACTACCGAAAGAGAGAAGGGAAGAAGGAAAGAAAGAAAAGAAAGAAAAGAAAGAAAAGAAAGAAAGAAAGAAAGAAAGAAAGAGATATAAGAGAGCGAGAAAGGGAAAGAGAAAGAAAAGGCAAAAAAACTTAAGATTTGTGCACATATCTTTGGTCACTTGAGATAAATTGAAGTAATAGTTACAAGATCATGATGTTTACACATTTGGTTTTATATGTCTGTATTGTTGGTGTTGATGCTTTATATCAACAAATATAGAACTGCATAGTTGTGTGTATTAAGCTTTCTCTAGAGAAACAGAATCAATGGGATGGATAGATGGATGGACGCATGGACAGATACATCGATAGAGAGATTATAAGGAATTGGTTCACATAATTATGGAAACTAACAAGTCCCAACATCTGCAATCAGCAAGCTGCGGAAGCAGAAGAGTTCATGGTGTAGTTCCAGCCTGAGTCCAGGGGCCCACAGACCAGGATAAAGGATGGTATTGTTGATGGTATTGTTTCAGTCTGAAGATCTACAGAGTCAAGAGCCAGGAAAAGCCAATGTTTCAGTTTGAGTCCAAATTCAGAAAGAGAACCATTGTCCCAACTCAACCGAGGCAGGCAGGAGGAAATTCCCTCTTACTCTTGGTGGGAAAAAGGTTGGTGGTGATCCTTCTTTTTGTTTTTTCAGGCCTTCATCTGATTGGCTGGGGCTTACTCACAGTAGGGAGGCAATCTGCTTTGCTCAAGGTACAGATTGGAACACTAATCTCATCCAGAAAGACCCTCACAGACACGCCCAGAATAATGTCTGACCAAATGTCTGGGCACCCTGTGGCTCGGTTAAATTGATAATAAAATTTACCATCATGGTGAATTTTGCTATAATTAACAATTCAAAACATGTGTCAGAATGTCCACAGGATCCATATAAACTGCTTACTTTTTACAAACCTTTTTTTCCTACCCTTCATCTCTGCCTTCTTCCCTCCTTTTATTTCTTTCTCTTTTTTTTTTTTTTTTTTGCGGCACCGGGGATTGAACCCAGGGGCATTCTACCTCCGCGCTACACCCCCAGCCCTATTTTTTATACTTTACTTTGAAACCGGGTCTCACGAAGTTGCGGAGGGCCTCACTAGGTAGAGAGAGAGGGACAGGGAGAGAAAGCAAGAGAGCTGAGGCTGGCCGTGAACCGGGATCCTCCGGTCTCCGCCTCCCAAAGTACTGGGATTACAAGCCTGCGCCACCATGCCCGGCTCCCTCCTTTTTTTTCTAATCACATACAAATAATTTCAAATATGAAGTTATTTGATTAATTAAAGATCTAAATCAAGAGTACTTTGAGAACATTTAGAATTTTGGAGAGCACTTTTTAGAGCACATACATATAGATTTTTTTGTACTAAATGAAGTAAAAATAGTTCCACGAATCTGTTTCAGCAATTTTTACTATGTATTATTAAGAGCAATAATGCAAGTAATAAAGTTCTAAGTGTCCCATTTACATTTTTCTCCAGTTCTAATGTTTCGTTTTTCTTTCTTTTATTTGTGTTATTGGGGATTGAACTCAGGGGTATTCTACTTCTGAGCTACACCCCAGCCCTTTTAATTTTTTTTTATTTTGAAACAGGGTCCTCTAAATAGCAGAGGTTGAGCCGGGAGTGGTGGCACACGCTTATAATCCCAGTACTTGGGAGGCGGAGACAGGAAGATCACAATTTTGCGGCCAACCTCAACCTCAGCTATTTTGTTTTTTGTTTGTTTGTGTTTTTTTGTTTTTTGGCGATACCAGGGATTGAACCCAGGAGCATTCTACCTCCAAGCTACACCCCAGCCCTATTTTTTATTCTTTATTTTGAAACAGGGTCTCACTAAGTTGCAGAGGCCTAAGTAGCTGAGGCTGGCCGCGAACCCGGATCCTCTGGTCTCAGCCTCCCAAGTAAAGCCTCAGCTATTTAGTGAGGCCTCCACAACTTAGTGAGACCATTTCAGAAATAAAGAATTAAAAATAGGGCTGGGGATGTAGCTCTGAGGTACAATGCCCCTGGGTTCAATTCCCAGTACTGCAAAATAAATAAATAAATAAATAAATAAATAGCAGAGGTTGGCCTTGAACTTGTAATCCACCTGTCTCAGCCTCCCAATTACTGGAATTACAGGCATGCACCACCAAGCCTGGCCAGTTGTAATGTTGACATATAGAAAACACAAATCTTCTCTTGGTACCCACCCATCTTAAGAAAATATTACAGAAAGAAAAAAGTGTTTGGTCCCCCTTAAGTGTTTATTTCTATATAAAACCAAGCCTTGAATCTTAACCAACCCTTAAAATTTCCATTATAATATTGGGATATTTTATTTAAATTATTCACTTAACTCTATTCCCATTCGAACATAGGGAGCAGCTTCTTGTCTAGGTCCCTTTACAGCTGATTACATAGAAACATCTATAAGCCACAGTTTTATCATAAATAAATAAATAAGTAGATTAATACTCTGTTAAACCACAATTATGTTTTCTTTCCTATTCTAGATATTTAATTTGATTGGAAGGAGACTTTATCGAGCTTCTTATGCTTATCACATAACACTCGCCTTTAGAGCCATTGGCTTTTTTTGCTACTCAATGAATTATGCAGAAAAGGAGGAACTATAACAAGCTGTGCCATCGTTTTAAATTCGAATATCTTACGAGCAAATGGCCTCCCTTTCAGTTTTCACTTGGCCAGTCACCCTATTATTTGAGGTATTTATCTCAAGACACTATTTCATTGAAAAATTCAATTTCTTAATACTTCGGTAGTCCCTGGATTCAGTGTTTAGATCTACGTTGTACAACATTGTGTATACTTCAGAATAATCTGGGGAAGGTTAAGTGAAGCTGTGGGTGAGTCTCACACCAAACAGGATACGTTAAAATCTCTGTGTGAGTTTTGGTTATCAGCAACTTTTGATACCAGATATTTAATGTGAAGTCAAGTTTGGGAATCACTGCTTTATTAGCAGTTAATATATCCTTTGAGTTTCCCAAGAAGTTGGAATGTTAGACTTTTGTGGATATTCTCTGCTTGAAAACAGCCAAAACCACTTCGGAGTCAGTATTGAGAAAAGGAAATAAAGTAAAATAAGATATGGTAGTGAATTTGATTTTGCTGTCACTCAAAAATGCTCTAGAGATAGCTTCCAAAGAGTAAAGCACTAAACCTTTTTGTCTCTAGAATTGCATTATAAAAATTGTCAAACATGCAGAAATAATTAAAAATGGTACACAGCCATAACTCATATAAAACAGACTGAATTAAGCAATAATAATAATTTCTTCATGTAGTAAATCAAAATATGTATGCTATATATGATGTGATATATAGAAACCAATAAATTAACACAGCACAAATGTAAACATTATTTAGAGAGGTCTGAACAAAGGAATTCTGTTTATAATATTGGCTTTGATCTTATCAGTCAAATCAGATGGCATGATTTTATAGATGAGAAAACTGAGGAGTTATACAATCTGTAGTCATATAAACTCTGCTTTGTGGACATTGACTGTATCAGTGGTTCTCAAATTTTAGTCATTTCATTATCACCTGGAAAGTGTGGGTTAAGTTTGGGAAATAGAGAGAAAGAGAAAAAAAAAAATAAGAAACTGGCTCACATGATAATGGAGGCTGAGAAATTCACAATCTTTGATAAGAAAGCAGGAGATCCAGAAAGCCAGCGCTATGGTTTATTTTGAGTCTGATAGTCTGAGAACCAGGAGAACCAAAGGTCTAACCCTCCCAAGGAGGGGAGAAGACTCCAAGCAGTCTTATGTTCAATCCCTCTTTCCTTTAATTTTCTTTCTACTCAGGCCCTCAGCTGATTGGAGCAGGACCACACACCTTCAATAGGGTAATCTGATTTACTGAATCTACTGATTCAAATCTCATCTGAAAACCCACTCATAGATACAAAATCATGATGAAACATCATTTAGGGCAATATTCAGGCATCCCTGATCCAGTCAAGTTGACCCACAAAATTAGCCATTACAACATGTTAAAGTGAATATTTCTGATCTGTATCCCCAGAATTTCTTGAGTCAATAGGTGTGGTGTGGAATTCCAGACTTGCTACTTCTAGTGAATTCTCAGTTGATGCTGACATTCTGGTCCAGATTCCAAACTTTGAAAACCACATCCCTGGAATTGTGAGGCTTAGCTGAGAAGCTATTTTGCTCCCCTAAGGCCTTCTGTGTCTATCAATATCTCTGTACCATTATTTTCCACCCCCTTTCTGTTTGATTTATTTAAAATGCCCCTCACACTACTGCATCTCCTTTTAAAATATAGATGAGTATATTCCAATATACTATTTTAGCTCTGAGCATCTCAATCTCCCCCAACCCAAAACACTGCAAAATAATTTCTGGCTCTTCAAGTGGGAAAGAAATATACTTGATTATTTGGTATGACCAGTGAGCTATCTCCCATAACTTTCACCTATAAAGTCTTCATTAAGTTTATGGACTAAATAAATAAATGGATTTCCTGAATTTCCATTTTATAACACAGATAATTATGATAATAGGGAAATTAAAAATTATATCTGGTTAGTTGTTACCATGATTTAGTATATTTTATGGAAAACAGACAAAAGAAAGGCTATAAGGTTTAATATTCAAACTCTTTCTATTTTTTTGTAATATCTTTGAAATGAGTATGATCCCCTTATACACTTCAGATTCTATCTATGTGGGAGAAAGAAAATGTCTGAATAAGCTTTAAAAATGAAATATGTGCAAAATACAACAGGAGCTGATATTTTTCCCCAAAGGTCAGTCTACATCAGAGTGGGTGTAGCTAGAAATAAAACGCAAACAATCCTGGAACTACTCTGGGGTCCAAATATCACCTCCTCTGTAAAGTTGGGACAATAATACGAATAACCTCACACGTGCATAGCGAGAGTTAAAAGAGAACGCACGTCTGAAGTATACAGAGAACTCTCTGAGATGCTGGGGATAGGGCCATACTCCTCACACAGAACAAACATTTATCATACATGATGGAAACCCTCTTGAAGATGTCTGAAAGTTCAAAAAGTAGAAACAATTGCCTCCTGAACTTACTTCACATTTTTTCTACTCCCTGCTTTAATTCTGTGAACCAATTGTTTTGGCAGATGGGCCCATTTATCATCCTTGCAAATTGACACCATCAAGGGTGTAACTGTTCCTCAGGTCTAGTATGAGAGATGAAAGAATAAGGTTTGGTGTATGTTTTTTAAAGGCTGCTTATGACAGTTTAAAATGACTATTACATTCTAACATATCCCAAAGATGTAAGGTTAAAAATCCAACATCTGCATGTCAGTGAAGGACAGGTAAAGCATGAAACCAGACAGGAAAGTTACAAAGCTGGGGGAATCATAGCTTAATATCTTTTCCTCACCTCAGAGTCTAAAACTATTGTTTATTTTCGCTAATGTGTCATCCTTCCTTTTGAAGGATGAGCAAAAATAAATGGAAAATTGATGTAAGCATGAGCAAAAATAAATGAAAAATTTAACTAAGCAACTTTCTTAACTTTTCTCTTAAATTATGGAGGGGCAGGTTACCAGAACTTCACATTTTATCAGCTTAACATGAAAAAATATGACATGTGACTAAAAAAAACATTGCTGTATTACTTTTTTTTTTTGCGGTACCAGGGATTGAACACAGGGGCGTTCTACCTCTGCGCTACACCCCCGGCCCTATTTTTTATACTTTATTTTGAAACCGGGTCTCACAAAGTTGCGGAGGGCCTCACTAAGTAGAAAGAGAGAGAGACAGGGAGAGAGAGAGAGAGAGAGAGAGAGCCGAGGCTGGCTGCTAACCCGGATCCTCCGGTCTCCGCCTCCCAAAGTACTGGGATTACAAGCATGTACCACCACGCCTGGCGCTGTATTACTTTTTT
>PVJS01016461.1:0-37459 GCA_004027185.1 Glis glis | reverse complement strand
AAAAAAAAAAAAAAAAAGAGTGTTCCTTAATTATACTTAAAATGAGAGAAATTTAGCTGGGTATTGTAGCGCACACCTGTAATCCCAGTACTTGGGAGGCTGAGGCCGGAAGACTACAGATTCAAGGCCAGCCTCAGTAACTTAGCAAGACTCTCAGCAACTTAGCAAGACCCTGTTTCAAAATAAAAAATAAAAGGGCCGGGGGTGTAGCTCAGAGGCAGAATGCCCCTGGGTTCAATCGCCAGTACCAAAAAAAGAAAGAAAGAAAAATTGAAAATTTTAAGTGAAATCACTTAAAAACTATCTGTCTCTCCTCTCTTCTTCATGGATTCCATTATACACATTCTCGCCTTTTTCTGCCTGCCTTCTCTGACAATCACTGCATCACTGTGGCAGACACACCATACTGTGGCAGAGGCGATGGGGTGTCTCACTTGACAAGGCTGTGCTACATGACAAATGTGGTAGGATGTCATTCCTTTGGTTAGGATGTGTTACAGGGCACCGGGGATGGGATGTCACTCAGTGATTATGTTGTTATTTAAGACTTCCTCTTAGCATGCTAGAGAGAGCTTCTCCCTTGCTTTCTTTGAAACAAACTCCATGTTGTCAGAGGGTCTGTGAGCTGACAGTGGCCCCTGACCAGCATCCAGCAGGAAGACAGGGACCTCCACGCTCCACCCTTCAGCGAGTGAATCCTGCCAGCAGCCTGGGTGAACTCGGGAGTGGGTTCTTCCCTCGTCAAGCCTCCATTAGTCGAGAGAGGCTTTAATGGATGGATCTCATCAACAGTTTTGTATTTATTCTCTAATGTCTCTTTTCCTGTACTAGCCAGGAAAGATATACTTGTATTAAAGAATTGTTGTGTTTTATTGGGTTTCGTAGCTCAAGATCATCCTCTAGTGTTAGTACACTGAACTGCAGTCTCATTAATAAGAATCTTTGGAGGGGGTTGTTACATCATCTGATTCACTTTAGTTTTTGGAAGTCGTTTAATTTCCCCCACTTATTTCTTTTGTCTGTTGACTGCCGTGTTTCCTAGAGGACCCTCCATTTCACTGCCCATGTTAATGCCTTTCTGAGACTGTCGCCTCCAATTCTCTCCACATTCAGGCTCCTTTCATTAGATTCCACAGTGAGCAGCGCACCTGGACAGTAGGTCCCAGACTTGTTTTCACACTGTCCTCGATCAGAAGGGAAAGGTATTTTCTTCAAGAATGATTTCCCTTCCACTACTTTCTTCTCCAGTCTGTCTCCATTAGATCAATCATTCCAACATAAACTAAATGTGGCTTTGCTAGATTTAAGTATTCATTTCCCTACTTATAAGTTAATTCCAAGTTCATAGTATTTACTGCCTTCCAGTTATACTGTAACTATGGGTCACAAATGGTTTTCTTTTTTTGCAGTACTGGGGATTGAACCCAGGGGCATTCTACCTCCGAGCTACACCCCCGGCCCTATTTTTTATACTTTATTTTGAAACTGGATCTCACGAAGTTGCGGAGGGCCTCACTAAGTAGCTGAGGCTGGCCGAGAACCTGGATCCTCCGGTCTCAGCCTCCCAAGTATTGGGATTACAAGCGTGCGCCACCACGACTGGCACAAATGATTTTCTTATCTTTCTTTTTAGAACATAAATCACAAGTATAATTTGGATTGCTGTTAGCAAAGTAAACACATTAGTTCGACCAATAATATATCAAAATGAATGAGATGCCATTAACATATTGCTTAAAGGGAAATTAATCACTTTAAATTTGTACATTGAAACTACATGAGAAGGTAAAAAAAGGAATGCAAATTAGACCTAAAAAAGATAGAAGAAAAAACAATAAAAATAAAAACAGACATCAAAGAAACTGGCAAGCAGAAAAATAAATAGAATCTAGTCTTTGAAAAGATTAATACAATGCACAAACTCCTAGGAAAGAAGAGAGAAACAGAAATTGCCAATAAGAAAATAACAGGCCTATCATTATAGATTCTATAGACACTAAAAGGAGACTTAAAAATAACTTTATGTCAACCAATTCAACAAATGTATTTTCATATACAACTCAGTTTTAGCATATTAGCTAATTATGAAGTAAGACTTACCATTTCCATTTTACAGATCAGAAAACTCGGCTCAATGGTGTACATCAATTGTCCAAAGCCATGCAGCTGCTTAATGAAAGAGAATTTAAATCCTAGTCTTTTTTCTTTCTTTTTTTTTTTTTTTGCGGTATCATTCTACCTCCGCGCTACACCCCCGGCCCTATTTTTTTATGCTTTATTTTTGAAACCAGGTCTCACGAAGTTGCGGAGGGCCTCACTAGGTAGAGAGAGAGAGAGAGAGGAGAGGGAGAGAGAGAGAGAGAGAGAGAGAGAGAGCTGAGGTTGGCCGGGAACCTGGATCCTCCGGTCTCCGCCTCCCAAAGTACTGGGATTACAAGCGTGCGCCACCATGCCCGGCTAAATCCTAGTCTTTTTTATTATGAATGCCATGTACTATCCTCAGACCCACCCAGCTCTGCTATTATGATGGAATTTGAACCACTGATGGATGTTGTGACTGTGAAAAGGTCAAAAAATGAATAACAAAACTTTAATTTTACACACTTGAAAAACTACAGATTCTTTTTCTTTGCGTCATACTCTGGATTGAACCTCTGAACCACACCGTCAGCCCTAGTTTATTGTTTGTTTTGAAAGGTCTCACTAAATTGCTGAGGTTGCCTTGAACTTGTGATCCTTCTGTCTCAGCCTTCCACATAATGAGATTACAGGTGTGCACCATCATGCCTGGTTAAAACACAGATTTAAAAACAATTTTTTTTTTTTGCAGCACTAGGGATTGAAGCCAGGGGCATTGTACCTCCGAGCTACACTCCCATCCCTATTTTTTTATCCTTTATTTTGAAACTGGGTCTCACTAAGTTGCGGAGGGCCTCACTAAAATACAGATTTTTATTGTGTTATATATGTTGACTATCACTAACTTGAGTGCCATTCATGGAATTGATCATAAAACCTGCATTAATGAAAATGATGATCACAGCATGCTATCCAGTTTAATCACAGCATTCCATATTAAATAATACTTATCTGCAACATGCTTCTAAATGTTTGAGAATACTAGCAAATTGTAAAAAACTTACATGATTTAACTTTCCATCTTTTCTACTCAATTAGCAAGAAAAGCATTGTGAGCCGGGTGTAGTGCCGCACGCTTGTAATCCCAGTACTTGTGAGACTGAGACCGGAGGATCTGGGTTCGCCGCCAGCCTCAGCTACTTAGTGAGGCCCTCCACAACTTAGTGAGACCCTGTTTCAAAATAAAGAATAAAAAAATTAGGGCTGGGGGTGTGGCCCAGAGGTAGAATGCCCCTGGGTTCAATCCCTGGTACCACCAAAAAAAAAAAAGAAAGAAAAAGAAAAGCATTCTGTTATTCTAAGTAGAAAAGGCCCATTGGGCCTAAAAGTGATTGATTGATCTGACCATCATCTATTCTGTAACAATACCATTTCCCCTCATTTCCATTGCAAATTTGATCTTGAAATTAATAAAATTGAAACTAATAAAAATAAAGGAGAATTTTTAAGAATGTACTATTACCATATGCAGTAAATTGACATAAAACAACCTAGGTGTCCATCAACAGATGAATGAATAAAGAAACTGGTATATACACATGGTGGAATTCAACTCAGCCACAAAGAAGGACAGAATTATGTTGTTTGCAGGAAAAACTCTTCAATCTTCCTTTCTCAGCCTCCCAGTACTGGGATTACAGGCGTGCACCGCCCCACCCAGCTGAAGCCGGCCCTTTCTTTGTCAGTATTTCCCACCACCACCTCTACCATATTCAGTCAGAATTAGAAACACAAATGAATCACAAATGTATTTAATTTTGAAAAAAATATTTAAAGATAAAGGAGTTTGATGTTAAATTCATAACCAGTCTTCAGAAAGAGAACAAAATCAGATCTGGGTATGGGGGTGCACATTCCTATAATCCCAGTAGTAGGGAGGCTGAGTCAGGAGGATTACAGGTTTGAGGCCAGCCTCAACAATTTAGCAAGACCCTGTTTCAAAATGTAAAGGGCTGGAGGTGTAGCTCAGAGATAGAATGCCCCAGTTTTACTGGTTCAATTCCCAGTACAGAAAAAAAAGGTGGGGGGATGAAGACAGCACAAAACCACGGAAAGGAGTTTGCGGATCCCAGGAAGAAAGACGCCTGGAGTCAGCACATGAGCTCTGCGGGAGAGAGAAGAAACAGTCATAAGTTAAATCCCTGAAGAAACACAGCCCCCGCCACACCCCAGACCCCAGGGTCTCTCTGCAGCCTCAGGACCCTAAGGTTGGTCTTATACCAACACCAGCTCCTCATCAGCTCTCCAGGCATCTGATTAGAGATGACACTCTGCTAAAGTGAACACAACCTTCTGCAGGGGCCTGTGGGAGGCCGAGGGCAGAGCTAAACGCTTTGATGATGCACAGGTCACAGACCAACCCGACAGGGCAGAACTGTAACTACTGTTACTCCGCCCAACATCAAGCAGAGCTGTGCTCTATAACTTGGGGACCTGGGGCACGCTTCACTGAATGACTGCTGTCAAAGGTTGGGTCTTGTTCTAGGGAACAAGGCCTGAAATTTCCTGTGGAGACTGTGGAATGTTCTAGACTTTTCCCCTGACCCAATTCACATGAGAATGAGTGTGGAATGATAGAAGAAAAAAGAACCAATGCACACTGGGGTGTCCAGACAACGCCCCTTGACTCCTCCTTTTCTTATCTTCCATGTATCACATTTCTGGGCAGGAGGAGTAGAGCTCTGCTTTGTGGGTGGAGGCTTGGGCTGTTCTATCCTCAGCGCGAATGAGAAGAGAAGGAAGCTGGGTATGGTGGCGCACACCTGTAATCCCAGGACTTGGAAGGCTGAGACATGAGGATCGCAGGTTCAAAGCCAGTCTCGGCCTCAGCCTGCAATTTAGCAAGATCCTGTTTCCAAATAAGAAGTAAAATATGGCTGAGGGTGTAGCTCAGAGATAGAATGCCCCTGGGTTCAATCCCCAGCACCACAAAGAAAAAAAGAGGAAGAGAGAAAGAGAGAAAGGGAGCTGAACATGATGGTGCACAGCTGTAATCTCAGTAGTTGGGAGGCTGAGACAGGAGTATGGCAGGCTCAAGGCCAGCCTCAGCAATTTAGGGAGACTCTGCTTCAAAATAAAAAGGTCTGGGGGTATAACTTGGAGGTAGAATGACCCTGGTTCAATCCCCAGTACCAACAAAAGGAAGACGAAAAAGATTCATTGACCTGGGCAGTGGAAGACTTCTCCTTCTCTCTCTCTCTCTCTCTCTCTCTCTCTCTCTCTCTCTCTCTCTCTCTCCCCTCCCAAAATAAAATGAATTGAAATAAAATAAAATGAATTGAAATAAAATGAATGAATTGAAAATAAAACGAGAATTTTATTTTCAAAAAGCAATAAAATTAGTATTACAAGAGTCATAACAGTACTTACTTCTAGAAAATAGATGTGGGTGTGATTGGAAAGAAACACACAGAAGTCTTTTGGGGAGCTGGTCATAATCAGATATGTTTGACCTGGTACGTGGCTATTTGATATTACTTTGTAATTTTTATTGTGCTATGTATGTGTGTGTCTGTGTTGTGTTATTTTCACAATAATTAACGTAGATTTTGGGATAATAATACATACCCAGAGTCATCACTGTGTGTGCGTGTGCGTGTGCGTGTGTGTGTGTGTGTGTGTGTGTGTGTGTGTGAATCTGTGTAATGCTACCTCTACAGGGTTTGGGACTTAGTGAGTGCAAAATAAATTCAATTTTCTTGTGTTTGTTTTGGTTTTTTCACCATTGCCGTAGCCCCATTCACCATCAACGCTGACTCAAGTCCGCACATACACTCAGCACAGTGACAGTCACTGCCTGACCTCAGCCCATCCTTCCTCTCAGGTCCCATGGCGTCGTCTCCACAACCCCACTGCTTACACCCAAGGAATGGGTAACTGTGCCCTTCACATATTGAAGCTACAGAGACCATGGCTGTCCTGAATTCCTCCGACCCCAAGCACAATCCACAACTGTACATGAACACTATTTGGCCCAGAAGGTCCCCAGGGTGGACAGCCCTTTTAACTCGCTTCCCTGTGCTTCTCAAGTGACCTCGTGTGCATTTTGTCCTGCATCTGATATACAAATACACTTTGCCTTTTTCTTCCAACTCTGAGGTCCTGAATTCTTTCCCCTTAGAGAAATCCTCCTCCCTTCAACTGCAGAGGTTGAGAAAAGGAATCCAGAAACACGAGGAGGAGAAATCTGGACTCTGGTGGGAGCCCTTCCAAATTCTGCCTGTGATTTGGTCAGAATGCAAAAGATTCTACCTTAAGCCCCCACGCCCCCAAGAAATTATTTCCAAATCTGGGCTCTCTGTCCTGCACTTACTTGGAGTATCTCTTTGTTGAGCTGTGGAAGTCCTCAACACCATGAGGACAACCATCACAATTCCAGCGTCTGCCCACGGGTGCCTGGGAAGGGCCATGGTCATCTTCCCAGACTTGAAAGAGAAGCAATCTAAATAAAGCTCCAACGGTCAGCACAGCTGCCACCAACCGACCTGAGGCTTCACTTCGCAGAGAATGAGAAGTAGGAAGCCTGTTGTGACTGTTAGGATTGGACAGCTCCTAGGAAAGAAACCAATCAACCCCGCAACTTGAGCTCTGGTTTATCTCTGGGTAAACATGTCTGATGAAAGTTCTAACTCAAAAATTATTCATTGATCATCTCCTTGGGGCCTAGCAGGAGGTCGTCTCCAAACATCACTGAACTTTGTTAGGAAGTTTCAGGAACCAGAACATGACTCAGGCTACTTCTTCCCGGGACATTTATTTAAATTCTCTGGTTCTTGTATTTGGGGTTTGATCGTGGCTGGAGACGTGGCATGCTCTCCCTTGGAACCTGACATAATGATCTAAGAGCTGTTCATGTTTTCCCTTGACTTAGCACTGTGAGATACTGGGACATAAAATAAACAGTAGAAGATTTTAAGGAAAATGCATTTGATCACTGTTGAAGAATTTATTAATTTTGTGACTCCTGAAAAATTACATAATCTCTATTAGCCTCAGTCATTTTCTTCAACATGTGGACAGTTTCTATGTGATTAAGTTGGCATTAAAATAAAATAAAATCTTACATGTATGACATGTTAGTTGCAGATCCTGGCAGAAAGCTAGAACCCCAGGACAAAGCGCTGTTATGTGCTCTGGAAGGGGACAAAACAGAGGCTGCAATGAGGATGTATTTGAGTAAAGCTCACTGAGGTATTTATCAGCGACCTCCATTCTCCACACGTGTCTTTCATAGCCATTCAGAGGACGCCCTACAAAAGAAAGTCCGTCTCACAGGAATGTCCTGGTTCCTCTGAGGCTTGGTATCCCAGATGCTCCAGCAGCAACCAGGCGTTGATAGATTAACAGCAGATGAATAGGTTAAACTGAAACTTAACAGGATTTCTTGGAAATCTAAATCTAGCTCAGAGAAGAATAAACACACAATTATTATACTTATCAGAATTACTACATCTATCAGTATAACAATAATGGCTATCATTTACAGACTTTAATATGTGCCTGACACACTGTGCATTTCAAATATATTGCTGAGGCTGTCCTCGAACCTGCAATCCTCCTGTCTCAGCCTCACGAGTACTGGGATTACAGGTGTGCGCTACCCCACCAGGCTGAAAGGGTGATGTCTTGTAGGGCTCCCCACCGGGTGCCATGAAAGGGCCTGGTGGACTAGCAGAAGCCTGCTCTAGAGTACCAGGCCTCTTCCACGTGGCAGTGACTCAGCATATCAATGGCAAAGATGGTGCTGGCGGACCCCTCAGAGGGAGGTCCCACGGATAGCCCCACCTAACCTCAGGAGGGCTATGATAGGCAGTTACCTCCTTCCGGGCTCACAGACGACAGGCGCCTCTACCTATGATAGGTTACAGGGGGGCATGGTGACCCGACCCTCGCGTGCCATTGGGTCACACCCTACTGCTTGCGAGTTTCCTGTATGGCCTCTACTTTAAAAGGGGGATGGGCTTTCTAATAAAGGAGATCGTGCCAGACATGTCTCCCGGTCCCAGGTGTGGTTATTCCGCCAACCGGCACTCACCTCCCTGTCCAGTTCGCGCCACTCTTGGGCGGGATCCAAGAATGTCTCTCATTCCATAATTAGGACTAAATGTCTCAAAAATGGAAAATTATACAAAATGGGATTGTATGAATTGGTGAAAAGAGAACAAAGACGAAAGTCAAAAACCGGAGTTCTAGACCTGGTCCTGACACTAAGTGGTTGTATGAACCCGAATAAACTGTGGAGCCCAGCATGACCTCAATTTTCCTTCTTTATTCTTTCATTCAACAATCATTTATTCAGTGGCGCTGTTCTAGGCAGTGGGAATACACTAGAAGAGAAAAGAAATAAAAGCAGAATCCCCGCCCTCGTGGGGCCCAGGCTCAGCAGCACTACATTCTAATCTGCAAAGTGCGCCGACCTACGTCGTCTACACTGCCCGCACCGCGCGGGGGCGTTTCGGTGGCTGGTCTGCAAAGCCGCACACAGCCTCTTCTCCTCTCCTCGGCTTCTCATATCCCTCCACTGCCCTTGTCGGAGCCTGGCAGGTCGAGGTGATGTGAGAAAGGAAGGAGGCAAGCCTGCAAGCGCGCGGAAAGCCCCAACGCACAAAGCCGTTTCCACGAGGATTCCCTCCGCCGAGGAAGGCGCGAGAACTAACTTAAATTTTGGTCTTTGTCGCCATCTGTTGGTAAAAGTGCCCCATTGCATCTCACAGCAATGACTGGGAACATTGTTTATGGGCAGAGCTGGACCTAAGTCCGGGAGTGAGTTTCTACACTTTTCTTTCTTTCTCTCTTTCCTTCTCTCTTTCTTTCTTTCTCCTTTCTTCTTTCTTTCTTTCTTTCTTTCTTTCTTTCTTTCTTTCTTTCTTTCTTTTTTTCTTTCTTTTCCTTCCTTCCTTCCTTCCTCTTCCTTCTTCCTCTTTTCTCCTTTCTTTCTCTCTCTCTTTCCCTCTTTCCTTCTTTCTTTCACATTGAGGATCAATCTCAGACGTGCTTGACAGGCGCTCTACCACTGAGCTACACCTCAGCCCGTTTCTTTTCTTTTCTTGTCTTTTCTTTTCGCGGTACTGGGGGTTGAATCCCGGGACATTCTACCTCCGAGCTACACCCCCAACTCTATTTTTTTATTCTTTATTTTGAAACAGGATCTCACTAAGTTGCAGAGGGCCTCACTAAGTAGCTGAGGGTGGCTGTGAACCCGGATCCTCCGGTCTCAGCTAATTGCACTCACTACTCGAGCCTTATACAGCTGCCTGTCCGTCTGCCTGCAACAGAAAAGCTCCCTGTTTTGTCATGCTGACTTTTTAAAAGACGTGTGCCCAAAGCTCAAAATTTAGAAAAACTAATGATTTCTGTTGCTTCAAGACCGTTCTTAAATGAAACTGGCCATTTTTTCCCATAAGTGTATGGCAGCTCAGAACGCACGGACCCCTTTACAGTTTGTGTCGATGCTTCAGTCTGTGCTGAGGCATCAGGTGTCCATCAACAGATGAATGGATAAAGAAAATGTGGTATAAATACACAATGGAATTTTACTCAGTGATAAAGAAAAAATTACATCATTTGCATCAATGGGACCAGAGAATATTATGCTAAGTGAGATCAGCCAGTCTCAGAAAGTCAAGGGTCATATGTTTTCTCTCATATATAGAAGCTAGAGAGAAAATGGCAAACATAAGGGACTTTAGATAAATGAGGAGAGAGGCCATAGAAGGGGACTGGGGGAGAGGGGAGGGAGGGATAAAGGGAAAATTGAGGAAGGAACAGTTCAAATAATGCTCTGTCCATATATGAAGGTATCACTACCAACCTAACATGTACAAGGAGGGAGGAGGGGGACTGGGGTGGGATGGGGAGAAAACACACCAAGTACTGTGTGCATGTATGTTTATATCACATTGAACCTCACTATGCTATGTAATGACAATGCACTAATAAAGGTATAAAAATTAAAATGTTAAGTGCACTATGTGTAAATACTCAACAAAATCCAGAGTGTGGGAAAGGCTTCAGGTCAAAAGGCTGCAGCTTTTCAACAGTTTGATCATGATGAAACGAAGGGGATGAAGGAGAAATCATGAAGTCTCAGAGACATAAAAGATAACTAAGTATGGTGTTCAGGAATCATACTTGGTGGACAGGCTATAAATAACTACAAGGAAGGGGTTACCATAGACCTAGGATACCTTTACTTTAGAGTTGATTGACCTGAGACTCCTGTAGCCTGAGACTTCTGTGGTCTCTGAGACCACAGTGGTGATTACAGGGAGTTTGCCTTAAATAATATATTAAATCATAACATTTTGTGTAGTTATCTATATCTGTTTTATTTTACAATCAAAAAGTTTTTAACAAAACAGTAGAATGGAAACAGTGGCTATTTGAGCATTTCTCCTCTGAAGCCTGTGGGGTCTGCAGTTGGGAGACAGACAGATTTGGGAATTGTGTCTTTGAGGATGCGGGCCAGGTCATAGAAAAGTAAGCAGTTGGGGCTAGAAGGAGTTAGGTCTTAGGGACATTTCTGCATGGTGTCCTTGGAAATGGGAAACTAGTGAAAAACAGAAAAAGGGCAGAAGGGTGGGAGATGCATGATCTCAGAGCACAGAACTCTAGAATCCACTCAGGACTCCAAGGATTGTGGAAAAGATCTTTCCCAGAAAAGTGACCTCTTGAATGTCCTTCGCCGAGCCCAGTGCCCAGGACACTCCACACTACTTCCAACTCCAGGGACAAGCTTCTGTTGGGGCCTTAGTATGGCTGTTGAGGCAGGATAGCTCTTGAAACCTGCAGAAACAGTAATGAAGGTGTCATGAGGCAACCCCGCCCTCCCATGTCAGGGACTCGGGAGACGTTAACACTCAGCCAGAGCCACCCTCTGCGTCCTTCACCCCAAGGTGTCTCCCTCCAGCCAAAGAACTGGGGGGATGATTTGATACCCAAAGACAAGGAATAAGAGATGTTACCTCATCCCCAGACTGAGTCTCCACAGATCCTGGAAAGAAAGAGAATGAAGCCAGATGTGGTGGTGCATCCCTGTAATCCCAGTACTGGGGAGGCTGAGATAGGAGGATTGCAGGTTCAAGGCCAGTCTCAGCAACTTAGTGAGACCCTGTTTCAAAATAAAAAATAAAATAGTAGCTCAGAAGTAGAATGCCTCTGGGTTCAACTTCCAAGAGAAAGAACAGAAGAAAGAAAGATGGAAGGGGAAGGAAATGGGAAGCCCCAATTAGGACAAAATGTGGTGATTATCCTGAGGGCTGGGAGATGGCTTTTGATGTCAGAACTCCACGTCCAATTACCTCCTAAAATATCTCCAGCTTCAGAAAAGGCTATCCTAGTGATCCCTGAGAGGTACGATCAGCCTCCCCTGCCTCAGATCGTTGATGTAGGGAAAGTTAGGAGTGGGGGAGCACAGGGCAGGTAGCAAGGTTGTCCTCAGAGGCTCATTACCTCTCCAAGCCCTGAGCTGGACAATGATCCCCATCAGAAGGAAGACGAGCCCAAACAGGAAGGCCGCAGCTCCACCTAGCAGCTTTGGCCAAGAATATTCAGACGGAGCTCCTACAGAAAAACAGGTCTTAAATTTAGTTTTTAAAAAATGAATTCCTTATTTATTTATTTGCTTTGGAGGAGTGTACTGAGGGCTGAACCCTATGACATTCTACCTCTGAGCTATACTCCCAGCCCTATATATTTTTTGAAGCAGAGTCTTGCTAAATTTCTGAGGGTCTCACCTGTAATCCTTCTGTCTCATCCTCCCAAGTACTGGGATTACAGGTGTACACCACCATGACTAAAGTACTAGAGGATACTAGTTTCTGGAGTTGGGAGCAGATAATGGTGGTTATTAGACCTCCTTAGTTCTTGGAAGATATGAGCATAGATATCCCCCCTGTTTTCTCCCACCCTAATGCAAGGCTGATTTCTGTGACTCTCCCAGATCAAGGGAAAGAAGAATTTGCATTGTGAGCAAGAGGAATGGGGAGGTGACGCTGTAATGAGACGGTGTAACCCTGAGTCAGGCCCAGAGAGTCCACGAAGCCAGGCTCACTCCACTCCACAGAAACAGGGCTCAGCAGGCTGGGGTGCTGGACCAGACAACTGTAGACGTCTCCAGGCTCAGGGGTCATTTCCAGCATCACCGTGGTCTGAAAGGTCCAGTCTCCATTCCTGATAAGGTCGGTGGACATAACCCCCGCTCTCTCCTCCTGCCCATTCCGGAACCACCTGACCTGTATGTCCCCTGGGTAGAAGCCCGTCACGGAGCACAGCAGCAGGTTGTGCTGGTGCAGGAACGGGGTCCTCTCCGGGTACACGGTCACCTCCGGTGGCACTAGGAAGGGAGAGAAGATGAGGCAATGTGGAGGAACCACCAGGCCGAGTCAGAGCAGGAGTTTTAGGGACCATCACTACCCTAATCGCTTTCCCACATCACCCACATGGAAAATAGAGGTGCAGGGATATCTCAGTCCCCAGACTAAGAAACAGGTTACATCAATGCCCCCAAGGAGGGGTAGACTTTATCAGGCTCCCCCATAATCACCCCTTTTGTGTGTGTGTGGTACTGGGGCCATTTTACCTCTGAGCTACACTCCCAGCCCATTTTATCTGTTATTTTGAAACAGGGTCTCCTTTATTATTAATAATGGCCATTAAATGAGTCTCCCATAGGAAGTATATAGTTGGATTTCATTTTATTAGTATTAGTATTGGTACTAGGGATTGAGGGCAGGAGCATTCTACCTTTGAGCTACATCTCTAGCCCTTTTCATTTCTTATTTAGAAACTGGTTTTTACAAAGTTGCTAAGGCTGACCTTGAACTTGCTATCCTCCTGTCTCAGCCTCCCAAGCACTGAGATTACAGGCATGCACCACCACGCCCAGTCACCCCTTCTATTTGAGAGTATACTAGTCCTCCAGGTCCCTGAGAGCCTTGGGGGGTGTGGGACCAAGGCCACTGGGGCCTGACCTACAAGGATAATGAATGAGTCCCAGCTGGGGACAGAACACACACATAGATCCCCCTACTTAGAACCCATTTATCCTGAAGCAGAATTTGCCTGTGGAAGAGGAGCCTCCAGGTTCTCACGGGGCAGATTCCTGAACCCGCTAGACCCCACCTTGCACCACACCTTTTCTCCCCACTGTGAAGGGGGCCCCCAACTTGTAGTTGTGTCTGCAGAGCATGTCCACAGACGCCCTGCTCCTCTCCAGGATGTCGGGGCGATTGTTCCAGTACTCAGCATCAGGCCGCCCCAGCTCCGTCAGCGCCACAAACACCCCCAAGTCGCTGTCGAAGCGCGCGTACTCCTCCACATTGAAGATGAATCGGACCAGGAACCGCACCCTGTCTGTCCCGTTGGTAAAGTAGCAGTCAGCCTTTGCCTGAATCACAAAATCTTCTGGAAATAAAACAAAAACACAGGACCTGAGCCAGGTCCCACCCCTGGGAAACCCCAGACCTGGTGGCCACGTCAGACCTCGTGGGTTTGAGGAGGCCTTGGGCCTCGGTGTGCTCCAAAGCGGAGTGCTGGGTGAGAGAAGAAACAATGTGACTCAATGCGCGATGGCGCATAAAAAGATTTAAATAAATACACACAGAAAAATAATGCACAGCTGGGCGTGGTGGTGCACGCTTGTAATCCCAGTACTTGGGAGACTGAGACAGGAGGATTGCAGGTTCAAGGCCAGCCTCAGCTACTTACTGGGACTCTCAACAACTTAGTGAGACTCTGTTTCAAAATAAAAAATAAAATAGGGCTGGGGGTGTATCTTGGAGGTAGAATGCCTCTGGGTTCAATCCCCAGTACCACAAAATAAATAGATAAATAAATAAATAAATAAATAAATAAATAAATAAAAGGGCTGGGTGTAGCTAAAAGGTAGAATGCCCCTGGGTTCAGTCTTCAGTACAAAAAAAAGCACATATTTTTAAAAGCCTCCCTCATACTTAAGACAAAAGAGATCAGAATGGGGCTGGAGACAAGGGAAGAGAGGAGAGAGTCCTTGTACTGACCAATGATCATAATGTGCTGTGAGACTCACTGAGTGAGATTAACACAATACTGTGCAAATAATAATAATAATAATAATAATTAATAGGAAATTCAAAGGAGGTTAATAATGCAGGTTGGTCAGAAGAGACCTCCCCGAGAAATGGGATTTAAGTTGAGACTTGAAGGACAATCGCTGCTGGTCTTGAGTTGTAAGTTTCCTTCCATTGCTCAGTTCAGAGGTCTCCTCCAGGAACTGAGCTGAGCCACAAGGGCGACCTTCCTGGGGCAGCCAGGCTCGTCTCTCACTCAGTAGCTGATTTCAGGCGAGGTTCCAGCCCCCAAGTCCTCAGCATTTATACTCTTCTCTCTTACAGTCTAAATAAGAAAAAATATCTGAATTCTCAATCTTCATTTAACATCTGTGCTGATTTTTTCAGTTGTGTTGTTTAATGGATATTATAAACTCAGAACAGTTTCTATTCTCTAAGAAGGATGACACTCTCCCCAGGTTTGTTCCTCTTTTGTATTTAATGAAACTTTGACATTTAAAGGGGATTCTGTTCTTAGCCCATTACATCCTGTTTTCTACTCATAAATATGTGCTTTCATGGGCTAGCACTGCTTCATGTTTGCATAGCCTGTCTTCTTCTTCTTCTTCTTCTTCTTCTTCTTCTTCTCCTTCTCCTTCTCCTCCTCCTCCTCCTCCTCCTCCTCCTCCTCCTCCTCCTCTTCCTCCTCCTCCTCTTCCTCCTCCTCCTCCTTTTCCTTCTTGCTACTGGGGATTGAACCCAGGGGCAGTCTACCTCCAATCTACACTCCCAGCCCATTTTATTTTTTTATTTTGAAGCAGGGTCTGGCTAAATTGCTGAGGCTGGCCTCAAACCTGCAATCCACCTGTCTCAGCCTCCCAAGTAGTGGGATTATAGGTATCACCACCATGCCTGGCATAGCCGGTTTTCTTAGCTAGAAAAATAATAGGAGCAAGCCAGGTATGGTGGCACATGCTTATAATCCCAGTACTTGAGAGGCTGAGACCCAAGGATCCGGGTACCCAGTACCACAAAAAAAAAAAAAAGAAAAATAACAGGAGCAAATAATTTGTACCCAGTAATATGAGAACAAGGAAAATTAATGCATTCAACATCTCTTAGTTATCAAAACTGACTACAAGTTTGACCATATAATAGGAGCTTAATAAATGATTGAAGAGGTTGTTTCAGTATCAATTGTCCACATATGCCCCCCATTAGATAAATATAGAAACAGTCACGATCATCAGATTAAACTCCTGGTTTAAGAATGGCAGCTAAACCGGGCATGATAGCACACACCTGTAATCCCAGTACTTGGGAGACTGAGACAGGAGGATCGCAGGTTCGAGGCCAGCCCCAGCAACTTCATGAGACCCTATTTCAAAATAAAAAATAAAAGAAGTGCTGGGGGTAGAACACCCAGTGGTAGAACATCAGTGGTAGAACAACACTCAACACTCAGTATTAAAACACCCCTGGGTTGGATCCCCAGTAACACACACACACACACACACACACACACACACACACACACACGGCAGCTCTTCCTTCTACAGATTTTGCAGTCCTTGTGACTGGTATTGATACAATAAGGAACCTTACAAGACAGAACGTCTCCCTTCTTTCTCCCTCCCTGACCCTTGGGTCTGCGTCTCCGGCACAGGAAGCTCTTTGTCCAGGCTCCACCGTGCATGGTAAAGAAGAAAAGGTCCCTTTCCCTCAATGCGAGGCGCACAGCTCTTAGATGCTGGAAGCCACTTCCGCTCTATTCTGCAACCTGGACTATGGGAGAGACACCCCTCCCCGTGTCAGTCACGGCACGCACACCCAGAATTGCTCCGCTCTTACCTGGAGAGTCTCTGCCTTGAGCCGTGGAGGAACGCAGCCTGACGAGACTCAGGAGCACAGCCAGCGCCCCGGGCACCCACCCGGAGCCCGTTCCAGGGAGGAAGAAAAGAGACAGTGGACTCATCGGCCTCTTCAGAATGGAGCTTGACTCCACACCATCAGTCAAAAAAAAAAAAAAAAAAAGTTCACTAAGAGTACAGATAACTCACTGGCCTCCCTAGAACTGGAAACTTCCTCAGACCTTAACCAATCAAGATAGGAGGGTTTGTGCATCAGTAGGCGCTGGGCAGAATACTTTCAAAAAGTTGTGTTTTATCAGTCAAGAATTGGTTACCTGCAGAATCACTGAGAGTTGTTTAGATATGTGGAAAATGGG
The DNA here is from genome assembly GCA_004027185.1 of Glis glis. Taxonomy (NCBI): domain Eukaryota; kingdom Metazoa; phylum Chordata; class Mammalia; order Rodentia; family Gliridae; genus Glis; species Glis glis. The sequence goes on along the minus strand of PVJS01016461.1, from coordinate 21,067 downwards.
CCAGGATAGGAAAAAATTATATATTCTCTGCAGTCTGGGGCCCATTGAGAGTGAGGCAGATTGCTGATTTTGTGTCCTACACTTACTTAGCACTGGCCCTGGACAGCTCTGACCTATAGGTCTCACTTCCTGTGGGACTGTGACACTGACAGCAGAGAGTGTGTAAAGAAAGTGGACGGCATCCTGAAGTGTGTGTGCATGCATGTGTGTGTGTGTGTGTGTGTGTGTGTGTGTGTGTTGCTGGAGATTGAACCCAGGGGCATTTTACCTCTGAGCTACACACCCAGCCCTATTTTATTTTTATTTTGAAACAGGGTCTCACTAGGTTGATAAGAGTCTCACTACTTGCTGAGGCTGTCCTTGAACCTGCAATCCTCCTGTCTCAGCCTCCCAAGTACTGGGATCACAAGTGTGTGCCACCACGCCCCGCTTGGAGAGAGGATTTTCGAAAGAATTAAATTCTGCAAAGCCGGGCTTGGTGGCGCATGCTTGTAATCCCAGTACTTGGGAGACTGAGACCAGAGCATCCAGGTTCACGGCCAGCCTCAGCTACTTAGTGAGGCCCTCCACAATTTAGCGAGACCGTTTCAAAATAAAGAATAAAAAATAGGGCTGGGGTGTAGCTCGGAGGTAGAATACCCTTGGGTTCAATCTCCAGTACTGCAAAAGAAAAAGAAAAAAATAATTAAATGCTGAAAATCATTCATAAAGAAAGAATATTGGGGTCTCAAATAGCTGAACCCAAAGAAAGGGAGATAGAGGAACTAAGTATAAAAATTCAAAATAGATTATTTTAAAGAGCTTGTCGAACTTCAAGAAAATAAAGAAAAATAATTCAAGCCAAGCGTGGTTGTGCACACCTGTAATCCCAGTACTTGGGAGGCTGAGACAGGAGGATTGCAGGTTCTAGACCAGCCTCAGCAACTTAGCAAGACACTGTTTTAAAATAAATAAATAGAAAGAGAGCTTGATGAAAGCAGGAAGACAACAAAATGAGAAATTTAACAGAGAGATTGAAATTATTCTGGAGCTGAAAAATACAATGAATGAAATGAGAAATACAATTCAGAGCATCAACAGCAAATTAATCAAGCAGAAGAAAGAGTGTGTGAACTCAATCAGACCATGTCTCAAATTGATCGTAGTATTTGGTGAGAAAAATTTTAGCAAAAGGATTTTTCTAGCCAGACGTAGTGGTGCACGCCTGTAATCCCAGTACTTGGGAGGCTGAGACAGAAGGATCACAGGTTTGCATTGGCATTGCTTACAATAGCAAAAGACTTCCAATAACCTAAGTACCCATTAATAGGAGGAGATATGCTAAATGAAATATGGTACTTTCATAAAATAGAGTCTGCATAGCCATATATTTTTAATGTACAAGGTAAAATTCAAGCCAGGTGTGGTGATGCATGCCTGTAATCCCAGTACTTAGAAGGCTGAGACAGGAGGATCACAGATTCGAGGACGGACTCAGCAAGGTAGTGAGACCCTGTTTCCAAACAAAAAATAAGAAGGGCTGGGGTGTAGCTTGGAGGTAGAATGCCCCTGTGTTCAATCCCCAGTACCACACAGAAAAAGTAAAGTTCAAAATAGTGGATTTAGGGAGCTACTCTTTATGAAAATAGCAAGAACATATACACATATTTGCTTAAGTGTATATTAAATTTTTCTAGAATGATAAACATAACTTCCAGAGTTGCATTGCCTGGAAAACTGTGTGGAATGATGGGAGTGAGATGTTCCTTTGTATATTTCTTGTGCCTTTTGAATTTTAAGCCCCATTAATATATTGCCTATTTAAATAAACAAATCAAAAGAGAATAGGAGGAGGAGGATAAATGGACATGAGGGTGGAGTCAGCTGTTTTAAGCAGTTTTGTTACAACATTGGGCAAAGTCAACCTTTTCCTACCTGTGTGTACAGGAAAGTTAGTAAATGTTTCTAAAATTCCATTTTCTCATTCTTAGAATTGGAATAGTAACCAGGCGTGGTGGTGAACACCTGTAATCCCAGTACTTGGGAGGCTGAGACAGGAGAATCGCAGGTTCGAGGCCAGCCTCAGCAATTTAGCCAGACTCTCAGCAACTTAGCAAGACCCTACTTCAAAAAATAAAATAGGGCTGGTGGTGTAGCTCAGAGGTAGACTGCCACTGGGCTCAATCTCCAGTTTAAAAAAAAAGAATTGGATTAGTAATATCTGACACATGGGATTATCTTGATAAAAAAAGTAAGTATATATATGTCAGGCACTTAGAACAGCCAGAGCACACAATAAGCACCCAGTGAATGATTGGTATTATTAGAATTATTAGAATTCATGAGATTCACCGGGAGTGGTGGTACATGCCTATAATCCCAGTATTTGGGAGGCTGAGACAGGAGGATCTGGGTTCACGGCCAGCCTCAGCTACTTAGTGAGGCCCTCCACAACTTAATGAGACCCTGTTTCAAAATAAAAAATAGAAAATAGGGCTGGGGGTGGAGCTCGGAGGTAGAATGCCCCTGGGTTCAATCCCCAGTACCACACACACACACAAAAAAAAGAATTCATGAAATTCCATAAAACTCTAAACTCAAAGCCCAGTAGTTCCTAGAACCACCACTGGGTGGCACCAGACTCAAACGGGTGCTCCTTGCAGCCCAGCGCCCAAACACAAGCGCTTGGGTTCCTGTACCCCCTTGTCCTTCCCCCCCAAGTCCTGACAACTCCACAGCTAAGTAGCTGAGGCTGGCCTCGAACCTGCAATCAATCCTCCTGTCTCCGCCTCCCAAGCACTGGGATTACAGGCGTGCACCACCTTGCCTGGCTGTGCTGCGTTATTTTTAAGACACTTCCAGGTTTAAGAACCATTATGGTCTGTGGGTGTACTGAGATCAGACTCCTCACAGGTCCTTTTCTTCCCTGAGGTTTGTAATTTCCACAAGGTTGGGAGATGCACAAATTCTTGTTCCCACTTTATGAATAGGGAAAGGACATTTTGTGGGGAAGGGAAGGAATCAGGCCAGCCTTATCTCTCCGAGCCGGTTTCGCGTTGGTGTGATTTGGGAGGTGGCGGGTGTGGAGCTGCCGCTGCAGCAGGAGACGCTCCCCACTCCCGCCCACCTGCTCCCAGTGGCTGCCAGAAATTCCAAGCACAGTTCTGGCAAGTTCCCTGCAAGGGCCGGAAAGTACCTGCTGTTTCCAGGAATGTGAAAGTTTCTGTTTCCTATAATCGGAGCCTCCAAGGCCAGTCTGTGCCAGCGGCCAGTGCCGGGTGCAGGTTGGAGTCTCGGTGGTGGTGTGTAGGGAGGACCGAGATTCACTCATTCACCCAACAGACTCGTTATTCACTGTGGACTCCCAGCCAGTCCCTGTGTCAGGCAGTAGAGATTAAAACATAAGATACAGGGTCCCTCCCCAGGGGTCGTGGTCTGGAGGACAGAGGGGAGGAGTGGAGTTTAATGGGGCTGTGCACGAGGTAAGCCTCAGTGACAGACGCCTGGGGAAAGGGCACTGTCTCCAGACGGAGGAACTAAGGAAGGCTTCCTGGAAGCCCTGAATTAAGTCTTGAAGGACTTGTGGGAACTCAGGGGAGGGTTGTGTAGGGAAGGGGCGAGAAATTGGGGAGGGCAGGAAGTTTGGCGTGGCCGGAGCTGAATGCCCAGGAAAGGGCAAGACAGGAGGGCTGGGATCTTGTGTGCTCTGCAAAGGACCTGAGCTGAGGACACTGGAAGGAGTTTACAGAAGCGACATCATCCCCCGGGCCTTCTAGAAAGAAAGATGACTTCATGAAGAACGGCTGGGAGAGGGGGCTCCAAGGATAGAGAGACGTCTCTGGAGGTGGGATGACCTAAGACTATGAGTGAAGGTTGACACGGAGGGAGAGAAGAGAATGGATTCGGAGCTACTCAGAGCTGGAAGCAACAGGCTCTGCTTGCTCTGACGGTGGGTGGGAGATTATGGACACAAGATTATGGATGTGGAACTCATTGGTGCAGGGTGTGGGCTCTAGGGTCAGGCCTGGACAACCCCACCACTATGTAACCTAAGGAACATCACTCAATCACCTTCTCATTTTCTACATCTGCAAAATGGGTACAATAAATAATAGCCAACCTCACGGGGTTGGGGGCAAGGATTAAGAGTGGTAATACGTGAAAAACACTTAGTACAGTTCCTACTTGTATTAAAACTCTCTAAACGGTGGCTATTGTCAATTTTGTGTTGGTACTGGGGATGGAAACCCAGGGGCATTCTATCTCCAAGCTACACCCCCAGCCCTTCTTTTTTATTTTGAAACAAGTTCTTGCTAACTTGTTGAGAGTCTCACTATGTTGCTGAAGCTGCCTCAAACCCATGATCCTCCTGTCCCAGCCTCCCAAGTACTGGGATTACAGGCATGCGCCACCATGCCCACTGTCAGTGTTATTATTAACACTGCTAATTAGGGAACTGTGCTCTGTCTGGGCAAACCCTAGCTTCCCCCAAAATAGCAGGCACTGGTGGGAATGGGGAAGGACACAGAGAGGTAACCTCATGAATATTTATGTTACACTGGACAACTGGTATTTCCAAGAACAGACACATGGCCGAGAGGAGAGCCGGCAAAACAGTAACCGTGGTTGTCTCTGGGAAGTGACATGATGGGCAGTTTTCATTTTCTTCTTTGTTCTTTTCTATATTTTCTAAATTTTTCCATATGAATGTGTACTTGTTGATATATAAGGAAAATTTCTAAATATATTTATTATGCCAATGTACAAGACTCAGCACCCGGCAAAGCTCTATTCACCAAGGAAATAAAGTTTCCAGCCGGGGACAGCACTGGCCCTGCCCCACCCGCGCCCCATCCCCTCACTCCCACCCAGCCCAGCCCCCCAAAAGCACACAGGGTCCAAATCTCCACTGCTCCTCCAGCTCCAGGAACCACCACACAGGGGCTGAGCCCCAAGGAATTCAGAGTAGAGGCGGCTCTGGGGCAAGAGTCCAGTGTCCCCAGCCTCAGTCCTCCAGCAGCTGCTGCTGCACCAGGCGGGCGTAGGGGTCGTGGCCCTCCCTGAGCTGGGCCTGGTCCACCAGCTGGCCGTACTTGAGCACCAGGATCTGGTCGGCGCTCTGAACCGTGTGCAGCCTGTGGGCGATCACCAGCACCGTCCGGTCTCCGTGGGACTTCCAGGCCTGCAGCTGCGGGGGCAGGAAGGACAGAGCGGGTGGACACCAGCTCTGTGACTGGGGTAAAGACGCTGTGAACCGCGCTTGCGAAGGGGGCGGTAAGGGTCTGCCCTGCCCTGCCCGCTCCTGGATTGCCGCCACTGAGGGTGGGCAGGGGCCGTGGAGGGATCCAGGACACCCCCACCCCGCTGCGCTCTCCGTCCCATCCCAACCCCACCAAGTCCAGTGGGCCGGTGTCCTTATCTGCCCGTTCCCCAGGATTCTTCCAACGCGACCCCTTCGGCCCACTGCCCCCCTCCCCACCCTGGCACTTACGGCCTGCTCGCACTGGGCATCCAGGGCGCTGGTGGCCTCGTCCAAGATGAGCACCTTTGGGTCCCGCACGAGGGCCCGGGCAATGGCCAGGCGCTGCTTCTGCCCCGCGGCCAACTGGCTGCCTTTCTCTCCTACGTCTGAAGAAACCAGAGAAAGCCCCTTCCTCAGGCACAAGTGGCCAGGACCACTCCCCTCCCCCAGAGAAGGGACGGGTGCCCCGTTTCCTCTAGGGCCAGTCAGGAGGCGAGAGGGCCTGGTGGGAGGAGGAGCCTGGTGCTGCCCGGGAAGGCACAGTGCTCATGCGAACAAGGACTCCGGGAAGAACCGGAAGTAGGAATGGAGGGAAGGAGGGGCAAATATGGAGCTACAGGGACAAAACCACACCCCAAGCTTAAGTTTTTCTTTCTCTCTCCTACTGGGGGAGCATTCTACCACTCAGGAGCGTTCTACCACTGAGCTACACCCCCAGCCCTTTTTTTTAATTTTTTTATTTTGAGACAGGGTCTCACTAAGTTTCTGAGGATCTCGCTAAGTTGCCCAGGCTGGCCTCCAACCTGCGATCCTCCTGTCTCAGCCTCCCGAGTACTGGGATTAGCAGCGTGTGTCACGCACCCGGCTCCGATTTCTCGCTGGACGGAAGGGCGGGCTCGCTACCTGCAGAAGGTACCTGTGTCTATCCCGTGCCTCATCTCCCGTATGAAGCCATCCGCGTGGGCCGCCCGGGCAGCGGCCAGCACCTCGGCATCCTCACAGCTCTTCAGCCCGTAGGTAATGTTGTCCCTCACAGAACCCGAGAACAGCACGGGCTCCTGCCCGACCAAAACCACCTGTGCAGAGGGGACAGTAGCAGAGGACAGTGTGTGACCCCCGCGGCAGGGACCCTCGGTCCCCCCAGGCCTGCCTGGCTCGCAGTGGACCCGGGCATTTCTTCCCCGGAGCTCGTCTCTCTGCGCATGCGTCTTCTCTCCCCCTCCTCCCCCTGCTGCTCCCGCCCACCTGTCGGTGCAGGTAGTGATGCTCGTAGGTGGAGATGGGCTCCCCGTCCAGCAGCAGCTGCCCCCCAGTGGGCTGGTACAGATTCTGCAGCAGGGCGGCTACCGTGCTCTTCCCAGACCCGTTGGGTCCCACCAGCGCGGTCACCTCCCCAGGACGGAGGGTGAAGGTCACACCCTGGGAAGGCAGGACATGGTCAGGAGCCTGCCTTCACCCCAGCACCCCTCTCCGTCTCCTCCCAGCAGATCAGCTCCTCAGAGACAACTGATCTACAGGCATGGCGCCTGGTCACCCCATAAGCAGCAGAGAGAGAGGGGTCCGGGCTCCTCTCTCGGGCACCTGGAGCACAGGCCGGTCAGGACAGTTGGGGTACGCAAAGGAGACATCTCGAAACTCCACCACGCCCTCCAGTGCTGCAGGGGCCAGCGTCCCTGGCTGGGGCAGGTTCGGCTGTCGGTCCAGGTAGCCGAAAACCTTCTCGGCAGCGCCCACATTGCTCAGCATGTCCCCACACATGTAAATCAGGGTCTGGAAAACAGGGGTGCACTGGTCAGCTAATCAAACACACGCCACGGGAAACCAGGCCCCCACGCTGCCCTGCGCCCCACGCCCGCAGCCACGCGGGTGCCCATCCCGACCCACAAAAGAGCCTCTTCCTTTACACGCGCAATTTGGGTGGAATTTTTTGTTTTTGTTTTGTTTTGTGGTACTGGGGATTGAACCCAAGGGCATTCTACCTCTGAGTTATACCCCACGTCCTTTTTATTTTTTATTTGGAAACAGGGTCTCACTATCTTGCTGAAGTCCTCACTAGGTTGTTGAGGCTGGCCTTGAACCTATGATCCTCCTGTCTCAGCCTCCCAAGTACTGGGATTACAGGCATGTGCCACCATGCCCAGCTTGGGTGGAATTTTAAAGTAGCCTAAATTCCTCAGTGTGGGCGATTACAATGGGAAAGATGTGAAGCCCATACTCTGACCACACAGCATCATTTCCATCCCCAGAGCTTTGCAACCGTGCCCCTGGCCTGGCCAGACAGGGGTTGTGGTTTGGATACATACGATGTCTCCTTCAGAGCTCATATGTTGATAATGCAAAAATGTTCACAGGTGAAATTAATTGAATCATGAGAGTTCTAATCTCATTGGTGGATAAATCCATTGAGGGATTCATAATTTGAATGAATTCAATGGGTGGTAATGTAGGCAAGTGGGCGTGGCTAGAGGAGGTGGGTCATTGGGGTGTGGCCTTAGGAACTATATATGTCCATGGCCCCTCCCCTCCTTCTCCCCTCCCTCTCTCTGCTTCTGGCCTCCATGATGAGGGAGCAGCATCCCTCTGGACACCCTGCACCCTGCCGCCCAGCTGCCATTTATGCTTTGGAACCGGCCCTGTAGACAGAAATCTCTGGAACCAGGAACCCCAATACATCTTTCCTCCTCTAAGTTGATGTCATTAGGCATTTTGGTCGCAGCGACGGGAAAGCAGACACTGCCAAACTCACCTTTGGAGCCACTAGAGTGCCTGGCACAGTTCTCACACATAAAAGATGGTTAATAAATGTTTAGGGAGATTATAAAATAAAGCCCAAGATGAAGTAAGTAGTTTTGAAGACTGGAAAATATCAGGAAAGAACTAAACACTCATTCTGCCTTCCCTAATCACACCTAACCACTGGGTAGGGAACACAGAGGCACAGGAACCTATTAAAATAACACTAGAGAGTCGACCAACAATATCTAATCCATAAGAAACTCTACCGGGCAAACTATCCGTTTTTTCAACAAATAAATGGCATTGCTAGTAGAGAAACAGTCAGAGAGAGACTTAAAAGACATATCAACCAGTCCAGCACAGTGGTGCATGCCTGTCATCCCAGTACATGGGAGGCTGAGATGGGAGGATTGCAGATTTGAGGCCCACATGCAGTAATTTAGCTGTTTTGAAATAAAAAATAAAATAGGGATGGGGTGTAACTCAGAGGCAGAATGCCCCTGGGTTCAATCCCCAGTGCCACCAAAACACACACACAAAGACATCAACCAATTACAATGTGTGGACCTCATTTGGATCCTGATTCAAGCACACTGCAGCATGTCTAAGACAAGTAGAGATTTGACGAATGACTGTATGTGATGAATTTTGGAATTATTGTCCATTTTTGAGGGAGAGGTAATAGCTTTGTGATTATATCTTACAATGTATTATAATATTACATATTATATTTCTAGATGTTTATATTTTAGAGCTACATACTGAAACCCTTTAGATGTGACTATCTGCTGTCTTGAATTTGTTTCAACATAATATGGGTGGGGGAAGTAGAAGGGATACAGACCAAACCAGATTGGCCATGAGGTGATAATTGTTGAAACAGATGTTGTGTATATGTGGATTCCTTACATTATTTTGTTTTGTTTTGCTTTTTCTTTTCGCATTCAAAATTCTCCACAACATTCACTGAAGTTTTATATTTTGTTTTGTTGCTTGTTTTTGGTAGTGGGGAATGAATCCAGGAGGATTCTACCTCCGAGCTATTCCCCCAGCCCTTTTTATTTGTTTTTATTTTGAAACAGTCTTGCTAAGTGGCTAAGGGTCTCACTAAGTTGCAGAGGGCCTCACTAAGTTGCTGAGGCTGGCCGTGAACCCTGATCCTCCGGTCTCCGCCTCCCAAGTACTGGTATTACAGGTGTGCACCACCACGCCTGGCTCTCACATGTCCATAGTAAAATTTGCTGGGGTTTCATGCTTTGTTTTGTATTTTTAAGGGGAGCAAGGAAACCCAGAAGTCCAAGGAGAAAACAGGGTAGAAAGGGAGCACGGGCGGGCTCCTCACTCACGTGCACATGGTGCCCCACGTCCTCCTGGTAGAGCAGAAAGGAGAGCAGCCCGCCCCGTGTGACCTCGCCATCCAGGATCTGCTGCAGCCCGCAGATCATGACCAGCACCTGCACGCTCAGGTGCAGCACCTGCGAGGGAGACGAAAAGGCTGACGGGTCCCATTATTTCCACCCCCCCCTGCCCCTTTAAGACAGAGCTGCAACGGATCCCAGAGCCTGCTGTGGGCTCCTGGTCCCTCCCCCTTCCTGGGTGTCTCACCCTCCGGATGAGCAGGTACAGGGCTCGTTCCAGGTCTCGCTGCCACCACAGCTGCCTGCATCGCTCCAGGGCCTCCTTATAGCGACAGACTTCATGCTCCTCAGCCCCAAAACTGCGCACCGTCTGCAGCCCCCCAACGGCCTCCCGCACCATCTGCCCCGCCCTGGCCACCGCATCCTGGATCTCCTGCAGCAGGGCCTGGGAGAGGGACAGCGGACATCGAGGTTGATGTAGCAGAAGACGACAGCCGCAGGTCTCACTCCAGCCCTGGGATGCTCCCCCAGACCCCTAAGGACATCAAACTGTCCTTTTTCCCTCTTCCTTACTTTTCTTTCCAGAGGAATAATATTGATGGGAGGCTGAGACAGGAAGGATGGCAGGTTTGAAGCCAGCCTCCGCAATTTGTTTCAACGTTGCTTCAAAATAAAAAGGGCTAACCCAGTGTGGTGGCCCATGCTCGTCATCTCAGTACTTGGGAGGCAGAGACAGGAGGCTCGCAGGTTCAAAACCAGCCTCAGGAACTTAGAGAAGCCATCAGTAACTTAGTGAGACCCTGTTTCCAAATAAAAAATAAAATGGGGCTGGGGGTGTAGCTCAGAGGTAGAGTGCCCCTGGGTTCAGTCCCCAGTACCAAAATGAGAAAAGAAAAATCCTACCCAGGCGTGGTGGCGCACGCCTGTAATCCCAGCACTTGGGAGGCTGAGACAGGAGGATCGCCGGTTTGAGGACAGCCTCAGCAACTTAGTGAGACTGTTTCAAAATAAAAAATAAGCCGGGCATGGTGGCACATGCTTGTAATCCCAGTACTTGGGAGGCTGAGACCCGAGGATCCGGGTTCACAGCCAGCCTCAGCTACTTAGTGAGGCCCTCCGCAACTTAGTGAGACCCTGTTTCCAAATAAAGAATAAAAAATAGGGCCGGGGGTGTAGCCCGGAGGTAGAAGGCCCCTGGGTTCCACCCCCGGTACCACAAAAAAAAAAAAGAAAGAAAAAGAAAATCCCTCTCTAGCAGTTCCTCGAGCTGTGCATGTGGGACCCCCTGCGCTCTAAGCGTAATGTCCTCTCAGGGTCCCCTAACGTGCACGCATACCTGATGGCGGGTATTGTACACCTTCTCGGCTGCTACCGTGAGGGGCAGGTCGAGCAGAGAGAGGAGGGTGAGCCGAGGCGACACGGAGAGCATGAAGCCATAGAGCCCCGCCACCTTCACCAGGCTCCGCAGCAGCACGTTGGCGTTCAGCGGAAGCCAGCGGCTCATCAGGGTGGTGTCCGAGCTCAGCCGGGAGTTCAGCTCCCCTGGGAAGGTAAGGGCAGACGGGGAAACCGTGATACCCTCCCCGCTGCCAGCCCCTCCTCTCACTCTGCCCTCGCAGCCCCGTCCCACAGGAGCACTCCAGCCCTGGTCAGTGGGTGGACGTGGGAAGGAATGACCAGGGGGATCCCAGACGCAGACCTCAGGCCCACCTGTCTTAGTCTCCTGGAAGAAACCCAGGTCCTGACGCAGCAGGGAGGAGAAGAGCCGCTCCCGGACCCGCAGGTTGATTCTGGACATGGTGAGCATGAAGAAGCCCCCTCTGCAGCCTGCAGACAGTGAGCTGGGGCAGGGAGGAGACCGCGGGAGAGGAGGGAGAGAGGCGCGAAGAAAGGAAGAGGAGAGGGCAGCGGAGGAGAGGGCCAGGATTAGGAAGAAATGCAAAGTTGGGAAAAGCAAAAGAGAAGGGGGGGGGAGAAATGGTAGACATGGTGAGCTACATGTGAGATCTCACAGCGCGTACACATTCCTGAATATTCGTGGAGTTCACTCTGCTAGACACAGGGCAGAATGCAACCGATGTAAGAAATCGCCCGGCGCTTGCTGCTGGCCTGGCCTCCCTCCAGCTGCCCCTCTGGGCTTCTCCTCTGTCTTAGTCTCTGTCCTCCCTGGTCCCAAAGCCCTTCTTCATGTCACAGATACGTCACTGTGGGAACCACAGCAAGGAACTCGCTGCCCTCCCATCTCCAGCGCCCTAGAGTCACACCAACCCCATCTTTCATCCTCGGAGAATTCCCTTAGACCAACCAGAATTTCATAATAAAACTCAAAGGAAGCCAGGTGTGGTGGTGCACACCTGTAATCCCAGTACTTGGGAGGCTGAGACAGGAGGATCACAGGTTCAAGGCCAGTCTCAGCAACTTAATGAGGCCCTCAGCAACTTAGCAAGACCCTGTTTCAAAACAAAAAAAGTAAAATAGGGCTGAGGGTCTAGCTCAGAGGTGGAACACCCCTAGATTCAATAGAAAGAAAGAAGGAAGGAAGGAAGGAAGGAAGGAAGGAAGGAAGGAAGGAAGGGGAAGGAAGTTGGTTGCAGGAGGGAAAGAAAAGGGAAAGGAAGAAAGGAAGGGCGGGCTAGCGTTTGAGAGTGAGGAGACATCACAGAGCTGATGCTAGGTGCCTAGGATACTGATGGTTTCGTGAATGGGACTAAAGATGGAGCCAGTTTCAGGAAGACTAGGATGGAGTGTGGTACATTGGGGTTCTGGGTACACATGGTGTGAGGTGAGGGGGGCTATCCAATAGAAGTATCAAGGGAACAACTAGGTTCACAAGACCAGAGCTTGAGGTCACCTGCAGAAATGACCTGAGTTAGCTCAATAGGAAAAGTACTTTTAAAGATCAAAAACTGAATGACAGCCAGGCATGATGGTGTACACCTATAATTCCAGTACTTAGGAGACTGAGACAGGAGGATCACAGGTTTGAGGACAGCCTCAGCAAGTAGGGAGACTCTTGTCAACCTAGCAAGACCCTGTTTCAAAGTAAAAAATAAAATAGGGCTGGGGGTGTAGCTTGGAGGTAGAATGCCCCTGGGTTCAATCCCCAGTACCACCACCAAAAAACAAAAACAAGAACAAAAACAAACAAAAAAACTTAATCACAAGGAAAGTCCATGTGTAAAGGTCCGGAGAAGGAAAGTTCTCTGAAGGAGACAGAGTGGATTGGAAAGGAAAACGTTCACAAAAGCTAACTGCAGTAGTGGCGCACACCTGTAATTGTAATTCCAGCAACTGGGAAAATGGAGGCAGGAAGATCAAAAGTTTGAGGTCAGCTGGACGTGGTGGCGCACCCTTTTAATCCCAGTACTTGGGAGGCTGAGACAGGAGGATTGCAGGTTCGAAGCCAGCCTCAGCAACTTATGCCCTGTGCAACTTAGTGAGACCGTTTCAAAATAAAGAATAAAATGGAGCTGGGGGTGTAGCTCAGTGGCAGAATGCCCCTGGGTTCAAACCCCAGTACCCCCCCACACACACACACACAAAAGGTGGAGGCCACGCTCAGCAACTTAGCAAGACCCTGTCTCAAAATCAAGAAAGGGCTGGGTATGTGGCTCAGTGGTAGAGCGCCCCCTGGCTTCAACACCAGTACTGCAATAATATAAAAATAAAAATAAAAGCTAGCTGCAGAAAGAAATCAATAAAGAGATTATACTGGAGCCAAATGCTATAGAGAAGCCAGGGAACTGAGGCCTGACCAGGGAGGAGAAAAGAGAGAGGACAGTGGCCTGACCAATAAGAAGTTCACATTTGAGTGGTTAATTTCAGCAGAAAGCAGCCAGCACGGAACGCAGGCACAGTAAAGACAGGGCTTCTCAGGGATTTGAAAGAAGTATGGCCGCCAAAAAGCAGCAGCAGCAGCAAGGTGGGCCGGGACTGGGGTGAGTGAGCACTGCGACGCAGGCCCTTCCCACCCCTCGTGCCTGACCCTTCCCGCCCAGAAGTCACCTCCTGCCGGCAGACCTGGAAACACTGACGGGGCCACCCTGTCCACATACCCCAGAGTGCCTTGTTCCCTAACCTGCGAATGTTCCAGTAACAACATCCTGCTCCCCGCTCGTCCCCCACCCCTGGGTAACTGTTCGTTGACCTTGACCGGGTATTTTCCTATAAAGGCTACACTAGCTCAACAGAGGGCGGGCTGAGTTCTCTTCAGACCCCAATCTCATCCCATCCCTGGTCACTTAATGAACTCCTCCTGCTGGGACCCTCTGTCTGTCTTCGTGCCTAAACCATTACTCTCCCCAAACCCGACAAGCACCTCCTTATATTTCTGTGTAATGTGGGAGATGCCTCTCCCGCCTCGCCCTAGTCTCCGCCCTACTCGCGCAGTATGTCTACTTGAGAAAGCAGACTCCTGGGTATGTGTGAAGAGCGGGAAAGCAAGTGAAGAGGAAGAGGAAAGACGCTGGGAAGGAAGGCCGCCAGCCTCTGAGGGGGCGCTTCCAGGACTAACGGGATGAGCGAAGACCGAAGGGTCCTGCCGGAGAGACAGCCCACCCCGCCAGGAGAACCCCAGAGAGATAGGGGAGTCACCCTGGGGATGGGAAGGAGGAGGCAGAAAAGAGAATTGGAAGCCGGGCGTGGTGGCGCACGCTTGTAATCCCAGTACTTTGGGAGGCGGAGACCGGAGGGATCCGGGTTCACGGCCAGCCTCAGCTCGCGCTCTCTCTCTCTCTCTCTCTCTCTCTCTCCCTGTCTCTCTCTCTTTCTACCTAGTGAGGCCCTCTGCAACTTCGTGAGACCCGGTTTCAAAATAAAGTATAAAAAAATAGGGCCGGGGGTGTAGCGCGGAGGTAGAACGCCCCTGGGTTCAATCCCCGGTACCGAAAAAAAAAAAAAAAAAGAAAGAAAGAAAAGAGAATTGGAAGACGTGTTGAGAGAAAGACATTCCATTGGACACCTGACCTCCTTTGGTACTACATCCGCGCACCCTCGTACCTATAATAATGTAATATAAATGGGAATGAAGGAAGAAACGAACCAACTGGTTGAAACCCACCGATGAATAAATGTATGTACATTTCAGTTGAAAGTATTCTGTGCTTTGAGCAAAACAGGTGAGTGTGGGCCCCTGTAAAGACCTGGGTACAGACCTGCCCATCACCTACCTCCCAACGGAGAACAGACACATGAAAAAGATGGCGCTGGTGAAGGCGTGCGGGTCAAAGTCACCTCCCAGGAGGTCAATCACACGACCCGAATAGTGCGGGATCAGGGTCTCCCCTGCAAGAGGACGGAAGGGGACCAGGTGAACGTGCTGGCGCCAAGGCCCCTCTCCCGCCTCCAACCCGCAGGCCTGTCCGCACTCACCCAACACAGCGGTCACCAGGAAGAAGAAGGCGGCCATGAGGAAGGGCAGGTCTGGCCTGGAGAGCTTCAGTAGCCTCCACATCAGGGCTCTGTTGTTCTCCTGGCCCCGCTCCTCCTCCTGGGCTCCCGGCGGGCTCAGCACAGCCCACAGGGCCCAGCTGAGTCCTGCGGCCCCGTAGCCCGCCAGCAGCCAGCTCCAAGAGGCCCAAGCCACTCTGACCGGGGGCGCGCTCAGGGTCCCCCCGACCAGGGCCCGCAGCGACACGAACAGGGGGGTGGCCAGGCAGAGCAGGGGCAGCAGGGACCCCACGAGGCCCAGCAGCCCTCCCAGCTGTAGCACCCCCCACAGTCCTCCAAGCCGCAGAGAGCCCTCGAGCCACAGTCCTGGCAGCCCCTGGGGGAGCAGAGCCCCCACGGTCCCCTGCAGCAGCCAGAGCAAGGCCGCGTCCACCAGCAGGAGCGAGACCCACGGCCTCGGGTCAGGGAGCGGCATGGCGCGGGCCATCTATGGGTACAAAGTGAGACATGAGGGAGGCGGAGTCGCGATCCTCCTGTCCCCACCACCACCACCCGTCCACGGTCTCATTATATCCCGTCCCACCCTGCAAGGTCCCCTGGGGACCCCGCGCTCATCAGCACATCCCTCCTAGGAAGGGGAGCTGGGGAGGAACCTCCCACTTTAAAAATAAAAATAAAAATAAAAATAAAAATAAAAATAAAAATCCCGACCCGGCCCCGCTGCCTCCCCGCCTGTCACCGCGGATCCCGCGGGCTCCCTTCCATTCCCGGCGTCGGGAGGGATCGGCAAGGGGGCGTGGGCGCATGGTGGGGTGCGCTGCGCCCTGCTCGCGCTCCAGGTTTCCGTCCCCGCGAACTCACCAGCCAGAGTCTGAAATCCGCTCCCTCTCCTCTCGCAGCTCCGCTTCCCTCTACGGTCCACCGGCGACACCGGCGACACCTCCCAGCGAGGCGCCCGGGTCCCGCCGCTTTCTCTTTCGCTTTCGCTTCCCGCCCCGGGCTCGTGCTGCGCGCGGCGGCCAGCAGGGGGCGCCCGAGCCCGCGGCCCGCGCCGCCCGATCCGCAGGCAGCGCTCGCAGGTCCCAGGCTCCTGGACTCAGCCTCCGCGCCTGCCGTTACTTTGTAATACCAAACTGCAACACCGTTTCAAGGACTGAGATGCCTTGCAACTGGAGAACCGCTGGATTTGCTCAGAGACTCTTGCAAGCTGGGAACCTATTTTGAGAAGTGCCCTCTTCCCCCCAGGCAAGCCCTAGTTTTAGGGTCTAGGGGGTAAAAAAAACGGAGCCGGGAACACACAGGGTGCCCCTAAATGGAAGGTTCCAGCCATCTCACCAGAGCAAAGGGAGTTTTCACCAACAGATTTTGAAATTCGGAGCCTTGACCTTTTATCCTCAATATGTCCTTCTCAACAGAGCACCTGGCGGGGCCTCCGACTGAGTAGAACAGCGATGAGGTTTTCTCTATTTCAGAAATAACTCTTCAAATTGAAACTACCTTCCAAACTTAAAAAAAGGATTTAAAAATTCCCCAGGGATCTGTCACTTGCCAAGCCGCCTTTTGAAATGTTATTGGTGTGACTACCAATGAGTCACTTAAAGTTTAAAATAGTTGAGGGGGAAGGGATTTGGAGTAGAGGGTTACTAAAATGTCTGACCCCATCTGTTCTGGGATTTTAAGGATTTCTCCCTAAGGGGGAAAAACTCTACACACAGGGTCTCCCTAAGTTGCTGAGGGTCTCACTAAGTTGCTAAGACTAGCCTTGAACCTTGGATCGTCCTGTCTCAGCCTCCCAAGTCCTGGGATTACGGGTGTGCAGCACCACGCCCAGCTTTCGAGTCTCCTCTAACTGACTCTCCCTGGGAATGGCCGTGGTCCCTGCTCTTCCTGCAGCTCCCATGTGATTCAGAGAGTCTCTCTCTCTCTCTTTCTCTCTCTCTCTCTCTGGTACTGGGATTGAACCCAGGGGCATTCGACCTCTGAGCTACACCCCCAGCCCTATTTTTTATTCTTTATTTGGAAACGGGGTCTCACTAAATTGTGGAGGGCCTCACTAAGTAGTTGAGGCTGGCCACGAACCTGCAATCCTCAGGTTCCCACGTACTGGGATGACAAGTGTGCGCCACCACGCCCGGCTCTATCTGTCTCTTTTTCTAACCTGGGTCTTTTACTTTTTCCTCGTAGTCCTCACTTCAGAGAGATCCCCTCTTCCTCTTCAATCATGATCCTGTCCTCTTGCAACTGAACGTGACACAGCGTGAAATTGAGCCCCGATGTCATCTTTATATTCAACATCCACTCTCTCCAAGGTGTTATTTAGGGTAAATGGTGCAGTACTTACAGTTACCATACCTCTGTGGGTGGAAGCCCTTTCATCCACTCTACAGTTATACTGTTTGGGTGACTCTCAGTCACCCAAAACATTAACAACAGATCACTCAGGAGTCTCCAGACTGTGTCTCTTTGGAAAGGACTCTGAGCTGGGCGCTGTGGCGCATGCCTGTAATCCCAGTACTTGGGAGGCTGAGACTGGAGGATCGAAGGTTCGAGACCAGCCTCAGCAACTTAGTGAGGCCCTCAACAACTTAGCAAGACCCTGTTTCAAATTAAAATTTAAAAAGGCTGGGGGTGTAGCTCAGATGTAGAATGCCCCTGGGTTCAATCCCCAGTACCAAAAAAAAGAAAGAAAAAAGAAAAAAATGAGCATTCAAAGAGAACATGAACAGCCTTCCTGAGGTCCTGGAGGGATGAGTGTGGAGGTAATACCTAGGAAGAATGCAGGTATGTATGTATGTATGTATGTATGTATTGGTGGTACTGGGGATTGAACCCAGGGGCATTCTACCCTTGAGCTACACCCCCAGCCCTATTTCATTTTTTATTTTGAGACAGGGTCTCACCAAGTTGCTGAGGGCTGGGATCCTCCTGACTCAGCCTCCCAAGTACCAGGATTACAGGCTTGCACCACCACACCTGGCTAGGAAGAAATACTTGGTGAGGCCTCATTTCTCAGGTAAGGGTCTAAGTCCCTTCTCAGGAAAAGCCTCTCTGGATTTCCTCACCCCTCAAGAAAACCACAGCCCCCACCCCCCTCAGCCATGACGCAGAGGCATGTAGAACCGTTTTCCTTTATTGTGCTTAGGGGGCACCCAGAAGGTTCCCGAGGGGAATGCTCATGGAAACAATAGCTGACCTGGGCCGACCCGCCAGCCTGTGCGCTCTCCCTGGCTCTGCCTGGGCCCCTCCTTCTCCTGGGACTGAAGGCAGCCTGTCCCCAGTCCACCGAGCTCGCCAGGAGGAGGTCTGGCCAGCTGCCGCCGCGGTCACTGAATGGCCTCCCGGTACTGGTGCATCAGGTCGCTGACATCTGTACTTTCCACTTTTACCCAGCCATCTTCCTTCATGTGGTACACTGCGGGCAGAGGAGAGAAGAACATGGCGTTGGCCTTCCCTTCGGAAAGTTCCTGTTGACAGTTAGTGTGTGGAAGGCAGCAACACCTGCGCGCATACACACACACACACACCTGTGCCCTGGACCCTGATTACTGGGGCGTCGATGCCTGGGAAAACCCCCTCCCTGCCGCCCTGCGTCTCCCATCTTAATGGCGGCAGGAGCACTAGTCTCTTACTATTGACAACGCCTCCCGAATAGGAGTCTCTGTGGGTGGCGTGGACGATTGCCCTGCGGCCAAGGTCGTAGGCCTCTTCGGGACTGAGATCCTGCCGGTAGCCGCTGTCCATGACCCCGTACGCATACGTGTTCCCACTACCCGTGGAGAACATGTTTCCTGAGAGCCGAGTGCCATTTTCATCCACATAGTAGAGTCCCGGGCCCTAGAAGACGAAAGCGGGCTCCAGGTTGAATATGGAAAGGGAACTGTCAGGAACACAGAGATCAAGTGTGAGTCATAAAAAGTGGCCAAAAGACCAAAAATCGCCACAGGAACATTTGAATTAGGACAGCACTTTGGTAAAATCATAGCACTTTAAGCCAGGCGTGGTGGTGCACACCTGTAATCCTAGTACTTGGGAGGCTGAGATAGGAGGATCTCAGGTTCAAAGCCAGCCTCAGCAACTTAGCAAGGCTCTCAGCAACTTAGTGAGACTCTGTTTCAAAAAAAATAATAAAATCAAGCTGGAGGTGTAGCTTGGAGGTAGAATGCTCCTGGGTTCAATCCCCAGCACCACAAATAAAATGAAATAAATAAAAATTTTTAAAAGGGGGATCCACTTACAAAGCACATACGAGGGTTCACATCTGGACCAAGAAATAACCCGGGGATATACTGGATGGTTCTAGAACTGAGGATTCTCTATGCTGGCATCTTGGAGGGGTGGGAGTGGGAGGGTAGGATGGGAAAGGGATCTCCTATCCATGGTGGGGGGATACAGGAATGGAGAGCACCCACCTTCTTGTCCCAGCCACAGATCATGCTGCCCATGGAGAGGCCCATGCCCCGGTACTGGCACATCATGTTGGACAGCAGTTTGGAGGCCGCGGACACTGAGATCCGCTCGCCATTCCGCAGGTAGTACAGTCTGGGTGAGGACAGGAGGTGGGCAGGGTTAGGGCTGGCAGGAGAAGGCCAGCTCTCCCCCTTGAAGGGCAGGAAATGGTTGAAGAGATCATGGCTTGGAAGGAATTGTTTTGTAAGATCTAAGGATCATGGAAAGATGTGGAATTTAAAGTATCTAAGCCGGGTGTGGCGGTGCACGCCTGTGATCCAGTACTTGGGAGGCTGAGACAGGAGGATCCGGGTTCGCGGCCAGCCTCAGCTACCTAGTGAGGCCCTCTGCAACTTAGTGAGACCCTGTTTCAAAATAAAGAATAAAAAATAGGGCTGGGGGTGTAGCTCGGAGGCAGAATGCCCCTAGGTTCAATCCTCAGTACCCCCCCCAAAAAAAGTCTGTTTCAAAATAAAAATAGCTGGGGGTATAGCTCAGAGGTAGAATGCCCCTAGGTTCAATCCAAAGTACTACAAAAATAAATAAGTTAATAAACAAATAAAGTATCTATTTTTTTTTTTTTTGCGGTACCAGGGATTGAACTCAGTGGCATTCTACCTCCGAGCTACACCCTCAGCCCAGCCCTATTTTTTTTTTCTTTATTTTAAAACAGGGTCTCACTAAGTTGCAGAGGGCCTCACTAAGTAGCTGAGGCTGGCCGCGAACCCAGATCCTCCGGTCTCAGTCTCCCAAGTACTGGGATTACAAGCATGCGCCACCACACCCGGCTCAAATGAAGTATCTAAAACACAAAAAGAGAGCCCACTAAATGGTACCATCCCACCAAGACTGATGGTGTCCATGATAACTAATTGAGAAATTATTTGGCTTATGGGCAGGAGCATAGACGGGACTTGGGAAAAGGCTTGTATCACCCAAGACTGTTTTGTGAAATACTGTTAGTATAGATGGACCACGGGGGACAAAGGTGAGGAGCGGTGGTCTGGGAGATTCAGGAGCCAGCCACTCGGCTTAGCAAGGGCGACCAGAAGCCTCACCCACCTGCATTCCTTGGCCAGCAGCCGCTCCCAGTACTGACAGTCTGCCGCACAGCCAGACATGGTGCCGAGCAGGTAAGGGTTAATCTCAATCACCTTGTTCACCCTTAAGGTGGCTGGAAGAAAATGGGGTTTTGAGAGAGGAAGAGAGGACCCACAGTTCTCCCTGAGTGCCCGGAGTCAGTATGTGCTTGGGGTCTGGTGCAGAGTGGAGGCCCAGCTCCCCCGACCCCGCCTGCAGGGGCCCACAAGCTCACCAATGTAGCTTCCGGCCGAGGCCCGGGAGTCCACCGCTACCACCACGCCATGCTGGAACTTGAAGGCCAGGGTGGTGGTGCCATGGGCCATGTCAATCTGGACATTCCTTTCTTCGTCCCTACCCACGGTCTGCAAGAACTCAGTGGGCTAGTGAGACGGAAGAGGTAGAGAAGGGGGGGTGAGCACTTCCGTGGCAGGAGGCTCCAGGAGAGGGCTTGAGAAAGGATGGGGACGAGGTGTGTGCCCATGCTCTAACCACCCATACACGGAATCGTTAGCAGCCAATTCTATAAGGAAATGGCTTAGGAGGAGGGAAACAGGTGCTCGCCAGCACAAAAGAAATGAAAGAAAACGAGTGTCGCCATAACTGAACATTTTAAGGGTGACTTTAAGGTTGTTTTCCCCATTCATAGGTCATTCGAGCCTCACAAAAAGTGTTTGGTTAAGGTACCCTCATTTTGCAGAAGAGGGGCTTCCAGCTAGACTATGTGACTCGTTCTTAGACACACAGTAGTGAATTGCTGAAGCCAGGCTGGCGCCAAAGTTCACAGGTCTTCCAAGACAACGTACCGCCCTTATACCGGCTCATAACCCAAGAAAGG
>PVJS01016460.1:0-37459 GCA_004027185.1 Glis glis | reverse complement strand
TTCTCTCTTTGTCTGTGGTCCCTCCTGTGCAGGGTCGTGGCTTCATCCCCTAACCTCAGCACTGGGGTACTATGGGGTGGGGCCAGGGGCTCCCCCCTCCCCATGTCCCCAGTGCTCCCCATGTCCCCAGTGCCAGGGTAAGGGGTTCTCCCGGGGCGGGGACAAGGGCTCACCCGCCCTGCGTCCCCAGCGCTGGGGGGCAAGACCCTGTTTCAAAAAACAAAAAATAAAAAGAGCTGGGGGTGTAACTCAGAGGTAGAATGCCCCTGAGTAGCAGAAAAGGAGGAGGGGGGGAGGAAGAGCACCTCACCAGAGGGGAACCTCAGGGCTCTGAGGAGACCAGAGGCGGGAGGGAGGGGCAGTTGGCAGCGGCCAGGGTGTCGCAGGAAGGTCCTGCTGCGGTTCACAAGGTACCCACGTGCCTGCAGTCCGAGCTCAGGAGAAAGCCTTGGGGTATCCCAGGACTGAGTCACTCCTGGGTAGCTGGACCCCCCAGGCAGTGGCGAGGGTCAAGAGGGCCAAGAAGCTGCCCACCATTGCAGGGAAGAGGCGGACAGAGAAGACGGACTGAATCCAAGACCCGCCGCTGATCTGCTTATCTTGCTTGGTTTTCCTCCTGCCCTCCTGTCTCCCTCCTCCCTGGCCCCCATCCTCTCTTTCCCATCCCCATCCCCCACCCCTGTGGTGTTCTTCCAGGGCTTATTGTGTGTGAAAGTCCTCTAGGCTTAACCCTCCCAAAGGGACCTGTGGAGGAGGTTAGCCATCCACGTCGGCACCGTCCGCCATTGAACGCATGGGATGTGATGAGTGAGACTAAGACACTCAATTGATTTGATTTTAATAAATTTAAATTTAAAACCTGATAATGGATTCAGTAATTAGGAAAACTTTTAACTGTGTTAGGAGCAACTCTGCTTTTCAACTGTAAAGTTTATGAAATCTAAGTATGGATCAAATATTTACAAGGAAAATTTAGCATCCAAATCGAGATGTGTTGTAAGTGTAAAATACACACCAGATTTTGAAGATTTACTATGGGGAAATTAAAATATCTCATTAAAATACTGACTACATGTTGAAATTATAGTATTTTGGATCTATTGGGTTATAAAGAAATATATATATATATTTGTGTGTGTGTGTGGTACCGGGGATTGAACCTAGGGGCATTCTACCTCTGAACTACACCCCCAGCCCTATTTTTTTATTCTTTATTTTGAAACAGGGTCTCACTAAGTTGCGGAGGGCCTCACTAAGTAACTGAGGCTGACCACGAACCTGGATCCTCCGGTCTCAGCCTCCCAAGTCCTGGGATTACAAGCGTGCGCCACCACGCTTTATAAAAATATATTATTAAAATTAACATCACTGGTTTCTTTTACTTTTCTAGTGTGACTACTAGAAAGTTTGAAATGTCATGTGTCTCACATTATATTTCTGTTGGACTGTTCTAGACTGCTTTAGCTGCATTTAGATGAGGTAATGGCCGAGCTGAGGCCTTGAGTTCCTTCTGCCAGCCTGTGGCTCTCACCAGCATTCTCCCCTGACATCAGCCCCCATGAGTCTTGAGTTTGGGGAACAGGGGGAAAGGTTGGGGAGATGCTCTCTGCCCACTCCAGGATGTGCCTTCCTACCCCACCCCAGTGGGATGGGGCAACCTCAGGCTGGAGCGTTTCTGGGGCACTCTGTCTGGCTGCCAGCCCATCTTCATCCTTGCACGTGACTGTGATGCCTGGAAGGATGCCAAAAGGGAGGCCAGAAGATTCCTTGGGTTCCAGCTAGAGACCGTCCGAAGCTGGAGGTTGTGTGATGTTCCTACTCCAAAGCCCAGCCAGCCGCTTCATCACCTCCGGGAGCAAATTACTCTCCAACAGTTCACCCATCTCCATCCTAAGGCTGATAAGGTGAAAACTGGAGGCTTTTCTCAATAACTCACACAGACAGTGATGGTGCCTGCTGGTGACCTTCACAGGACTGCCTCTTTTAGAAAACTGGGATGCGAAATCTGGCTTTAGACAAAAAGTTATATGGAGGGTAATAGCATATTTTGCAAAAGAATCCAAAATAAAGTAATAGGCAACCGAAAGAAGCCATCCACCTGTTGTGTACAGTACTCTAAGGAGTACGAGACATGGGACCTGTCCCCTATCTTCACATCCCTTTAGTTGGGCAATCTTCTTTTCCATCCATCTGTTCAAATCTGACTTGTTCTTCAGGCTCCAGCATACGCCCCCCCCCAGGCTTCTTGTAATTACTCAGGATTTCCCACCTCACTAACGAGGCAGCTGTGCGACCCAGGGCTGCACACGTGGCAGGCTCCATCCTCAGTAAAGTGGAGCCAGGGTCTAAGACCTGGATGTGAATGACGTCACTATCTGTTCTTGTCACCATCACAGTAGCTGCAAAGTGCTTTGCAAATAGAATGCTTTTAACCTCACCTCAAAAATACAGTCTGATGTGAAACATTTTTATTTATAATTTCTTGTTTTACAGTGTCTGTTTTCATTACAATCATTGTACAATAAATACAGAAGTGCTAAACAGACCATCATCACAGTGGCCTCTGGTCCGAGGCACAGGGACCAGGGGTGCTGTGGACCCCAGTGCTTCCTAAGGGCCAGTCAGGAGGCCTTCAGAGAGTTCTGTGAGGGAGAGAGATTTAGGATCTGAACTTGAAACACAATTGAGAGTTGATGCAGCAAATCCTAGAATATCTATTAAGCATCAGATCCAGGTTTTTACTTTTTTTTTTTTTTTTTTTTTGCAGTACCAGGGATTGAACCCAGGAGCAAGTTTTACCTCCGAGCTACACTCCCGGCCCTATTTTTTTTATACTTTATTTTGAAACTGGGTCTCACGAAGTTGCAGAGGGCCTCACTAAGTAGCTGGCTGTGAACCTGGATCCTCCTGTCTCAGCCTCCCAGGTACTGGGATTACAAGCGTGCGCCACCACGCCCGGCCCGCTATTTTTTTTTTTTTTTTTTTTTACCAGATGATACTAAAGAAGCAAAGAGGCTCAAGATGCCTGGTTTGGTAGCAAGTGGCAAAGGAAAGACTAGCGAAGCCAGGGCCTCCCCGTTCCTCCCCCGCCTGTGCTTCGTTTCCATCTCCACCTGGGGATGGAGCTCTCCACGGCACCCACCACGCAGCAGAGCCAAGCGGGAGCGCGTGACGCACTGCGGCACTGGCTTCCTGCAGGGGCAGCTGGTGTCAGTGGAATGAGCGAGAACCTGAAGAACGCTGGATCTTCAGGAGTCCCGCAGGGTTAGCAAAGAAGCGACAGCGTTGATTCTCGGAGCATTCCTTCTGGCTTTGCTTCATCTCAGCCATGGGGACTGAGGGCCTGGGCCATGCCGAGGGGGCAGAGGGAAGGAGAAAGGCCGCTGTCTTCACCTTCCGGTAAGTCTCCCCTTTTACAGCCAGCCCTTGTGCCAGGAACAGCAGTCTCTTCTCTCACAGAACTCATTCGCGTATACAGTCTTTTGAAAGACAGCGCCACTGCTTTGAAGTGGTTCATACTAGCTTCTGATTGGCTATTCTGGGCCACAGCCAAGAAACCACCTTACTTAATCCTGAGGGTTGTCCTTGCTGTCGTTGGATACTGCGTCAGACATGTCAGTTGGAATGCCTCCCCCGGCTCCAAGGCCATTGGGGATCTCCTGGAACCTTGCCTAGCAAAACAGGCTACAAAGACAGGGCTCGCCACCATGAGAAGTCACGGCAGGGAAAAACAGAAGAATTTTCAAGTCAGAAGAAGGAGCAGAAGGAAAAGATATTATAAAGAAACTTGTGCTTCAAGAGGACATTCCATGCTGTCAAAATGAGACGATTAAGTGAGAAAATTCCCTGTGAACTGCAAGGAACTAGCAGCTGGGGACGGTGGTTGAGGCTTCTTCTCAGTCTAGGAACTGACTGATCCCCACAGGGCTCTCACCTCTATGGGGGAAATGAGGAAGGAATTAATTCTTCCAAGAAATTGGTGGGGGAGGAGTTGGGGAAGAACCTGGAGAATCTTAGTAACATTCCATTGTTATTGACCCTTCAGTGCCACGACCTGCGAGCCCCTGCACAGATAGCTTCCTGCTCTTATAGCAGGAAAATAAATTGTAACTAAACCATGATCGAAAATCCTCAAAGTCGAGGGAGTAGACAGTCCCTGATTCCAGCTTGGCAGTAGGGGAACCACAGAAGTGGCAGAAACGGGATTTGGGCAAAAGAGACTAAATCACTTTGCTTCTGCCTAGTCCCTGTGGTTCAAGAGCAGGTTGGGTCATCTCTGAACTCACATCTACTCCGGGAGAGAGGAAGCAACTTATTTTCAAGGAACAGCTGAGTTAGTTGTAAGATGAGTAGAGTAAGCGCAACTGCCCCACCGACGGGAGGGTGGGTTGTCGTACACTCGGTCCTTCTCACACTGTGCTTGATGACAATTTGGGATTCCAGTGCTGACTCCAAAGTGGCTCTCCCAGGACATGCGCGTCCTCCATTCTCTCCCTCTTCTCCCTTCTTCCATCTTTCTGTCTCTCTCTCCCTTTCATTCCCACCAAGAAATGGAACGTCAATGCTAGGCACAGTGGTACACACCTGTAATCCCAGTACTTGGGAGGCTGAAACAGGAGGATCGCTGGTTCAAGGCCAGTACGTAGTAACTTAGCAAGACTTTGTTTCAAAATAAAAAAGTAAAAAGGGCTGGGTGTAGCTCAAAGGTATAATGGCCCAGGGTTCAATCCCCAGTAACACACACACACACACAAACACACACACACACACACCCCAGTAACACACACACACACACCCCACACACACGAGAGAGAGAGAGAGAGAGAGAGAGAGAGAGAGAGGAAGAAGAAGGAGGAGGAGGAAGAGGAAGAAGAGGAGACGGAGGAGGAGGGAGGAGGAGAAAGAGAAATGAGACTTGAGACTGCCTTGCTCTAAGGTCCAATCAGTGTCTCTATCCTGACATGCAGGATATGAAAATGTCCCTAATATATTACAAAGCATACCTCTTATTTCCTTTCTGACAACCTGACCCTTCCTGACTTGATTCTTCCCACAGTTGTGAGGTCAGACTGAAGAGTTTGTCAGAGCAGAAGGAAACCCAAGGGAGACGACTCCCCTGAGGAAAGACACTGAGTCCAAAAGCAGTACCTAAACAGAGCGCACACTGTGGCCCAGAAGCCTGGGAATTAGAATTTCCAGGATACTTGGAAGCATACCAAGCGAGGCCGTGGATGGAAATGTCTTCCAGCCTGCAGCAGCCCACTGGAAGCGGCGTGGCTGTGACCCAGAATCCGGACCCCACAGCCATCTCACACGGTGGAGCAATCTGCTCAGGGTCCCCGCCTCCCGGTCCAGAGCGCGTCCCATCCATGCATCACGCTGGGGTGGCCGTGGCACCACGGCAGAGAGGAGCCCAGCTAGAGGCCCCCAGGAGTCTGGGGTGTTTGTAAGTTGAGCTGCAGAAAACACCCTGAGGTGTTTCAAGTGTCCAGAGAGCCAGAGTGTGTTGTGTCCAAAGCAGGGTCCCTCCGTGGACATCTGGGAGAGCCAGGGACCTCAGGCATGGGCCTCAGCCTCCTTCTTGATGGCTGGTTTATAAATGACTCCCTTGTTGTCACCTTTTTTGCTACTGAAACAATAAGAGCACACAAGTCTTGTTAGTTTAAGAGGAGAACAACCTGACTCATATATGGAATGAGGGGATTTTAGAAGTCAGATTCCTCTCTTTGGGACCTTCCCCAGTTCTGTCAGTCTTGAGAGGAATGGCCCTCAGAGAAAGCTATAACCAAAGGGAACCTGTGCATTTTCTAACTGTTCTTTTTGTTTGTTTGTTTGTTTGTTTGTTTGTTTGTTTTGCAGTACTGGGGCTTGAACCTAGGGGCATGCTACCTCCAAGCTACACCCCCAGCCCTATTTTTTATTCTTTATTTTGAAACGGGGTTTCACTAAGTTGGGGGGGGGCTTGCTAAGTAGTTGAGGCTGGCCGCAAACCTGCGATCCTCCCGTCTCAGCCTCCCAAGTACTGGGATTACAAACGTGCGCCACCATACCTGGCTCTAACTGTTCTTTTAACACAGGACAATACTAAAGATGCATTTTAAAGGAAATCCCATTATTATCTCTACTTCAAACTTAGGATTCCATAATTCCTGGAACCCTTTTTATCTTTCATACAAGGAAAAATAAATTGCTTTAGGAAAAGGCAGAGATGACAATAAAATCTAGGGCAAAGAGCATTTATAGCTGAGGGAGAGATTGGGTTTTCCTTCATTTTTCCTTTTGAATTTACAGAAGAAAACCCAGATGTAAAGATCTTAAGAAATGAGCTCTGCTTCTTGTGTTTTGGCACAAACCCCAAATCAAGAGCCTCATCTGAGGTCACACTGCTAATTAGCAAAGGTGTCGAGGCTGTTACACACACCTCCAGGTCTGAGCACATGGCCCCTGGAACACCCAGTGTGCCACCCAAAGGAGGCTGGGGCACTGGTGTTTTGGGGCGTACAGTCCTAGGATAAGCGTTGGTTCAGAGACGGGCTTTCCCTTCTGAGGCTGCCTTCCAGCTGGACCAATCATCACGGACATGTAAGCCACCCCTTCCCATTTCCAACCCAAACCAGCTCACCTCTTCTTCCTTCTGAAAAGCCAAATGGACACCGCCAGGACAATGCAGATGCCAAGAATGCCAGCCAGGGCCACCGAAAGGATGATGCCTGGTGAAGAGGCAGCGGACACACGTTACATCCCCCTCCCCGCATCTCATCCCAGCGCACACGGGTGTGAAATCATGTCCCAGCTACATGATCATCCCCAGAAAGATATAATTGCCCCTCTCTATTCTCAGATTTTGGTCTTTGGCTTAGTGAGACTGGCTGAAGTACTTAGACTGGGCCATTTGCAAATCGTCATGGTTTTCCAGCAAGGTTTCTCAAACGTGCACAAGAATCATCTGAAAACCTTGTTAAAAATGTAGATTTTCATTTTTGAGCCCAACCCTCAGAGACTCAGATTTTATCTGTTTGGCGCGGGGCCTAGGAATCCGCATTTTACCTAACATCTCCAGCTGATGCTGGTGCACGTGGTATATGAACCACACTTTGAGAAACCCTGGGCTATAGAGAAGGAACTTATTCCATCTTTGCTTTCTGAATTTAAAGCCCACTGGAATGTCTCTTTTAGTTTTGTCCCCAATTTCCATTGCATAGTCCTAAGCAGTCCCCAACAATCAAGCCCATTGCAAAGGTCACACAGTCATCTGACCTCCATGTTGGGCTCAGGTATGTTTTCAGGTGATGCCCTCCCACCATGACCAACAGAAGGTCTTAAGTAGTTCTTTAAAGGTCCACATGCTGTAGAATGATTAGGTCTTTCATTAGAGGCACATTTGATTGGCAGTTCATCTTTGAATTAGAGAGATTTGAATTAGAGACTTGAGGGTGAGATTCGTAGGAAGGAGGGGCCAGGAGCCAGAGTGACAGCACAGAGAAGCAGAGAGCTGGCAGTATCACAGGCCCAGATCACACTGAAAATCACAGCGATCACCCAGCTCAGCATGCACGGCCGGCCGGCCACATACCCACGCTCAGTCCTGTGGCGGTAAGGATTCCCACTTGAAGGGGAGGAAAAGACTGGAAGTTAATCTAGAGTCCAGCCATGCCGGATCTGACTCCTGTGTTGGGAGAAGCTGTACTTTTTGTTTAGCTGGTGTGGACCTCCTGGGGAGGTCACTCTGGGCTCGGCGACTGTCTGATGGAGTGAAGGGAATACCTGCCTAGGGTTCCTACTGTGATCCTTCCTGTCCAAGATCCCTGACCACAGCGGCCTCTTTGCTAGGGAAAGACCAGGGGTTTTTTTTGTTTGTTTGTGGTACTGGGGATTGAACCCAGGGGCATTCTACCTCCGAGCTACACCCCCAGCCCTATTTTTTTTTATTCTTTATTTTGAAACAGGGTCTCACTAAGTTGCAGAGGGCCTCACTAAGTAGCTGAGGTTGGCTGCGAACTCGGATCCTCTGGTGTCAGCCTCCCAAGTACTGGGATTACAAGTGCGCACCACCACACCCGGCTAAAGACCAGTTTTTAATACAATGTGGCTAGAGGAAAGATAAGGAAGGCTAAGAAGCAGCCCGCTAGGGCAGGCAATTTGTCTGCCCATCTTCCTCAGTGAGGAATCTGCCACCAGATTCCTCAACCCCGCCACTCCCCAGCCCATCCACCCTATCATCATGGTTTGGACCTTTTCTTGCTCGGCCCTACTAATACACTCCTCCAGTATACCTACCTCCCAGTTCTCTTCTCTCTGGAATCAGGGGATTACGGCTTCTCTCAGCAGATAAATGGGTAAATGGGTGAGTTAGGAGTCCTCAGTGGGGTTGACCTAGTGCCCAGCTATCTAGGCTGAAATCCCACAGTTGGCCTCCTTGGGACACCCCGCCCTGCGCCTGGGCACCTGTGAATCCATCTTGAGTGAGCAGAGGACCCCAGTCATGATGTCTCCCCTAGGCCACCCCCAGCCTGCTGCTTCCAGGTTCTTAAGAACTCTTCCCCTTTCTCCCAGTCAGATCCTGCATCTAAAGAAAATCTGTTTACAACATGCCCTCTTCTCCAGTGATGTTCTGACTGCAACAGAAACTTCTAGTGCATGTGTGTGTTGGGGGAGGGGGCTGTTCTCACACCAGAAAACAGCATTGTACAGGTGGTGGCCCCCAGCCTGGGGGCATAGGAGCCCACCGTGGCCACCTCTGGGGGAGCTCTGGCCAGTGCAAGATGCCCACAAAGAGCCAGGGATTCTGTTTTGGGGCCTTTGACTCTCTGGGGAACCAAATCTGAGGTTTCAGGTGAGGTTTTACCCACTCCCGCCCCTTGTCCTGTGGCCAGAGTCTAGCTGATGCCCCGGAGCCATCAGGCCTGCGCCCCTTTCCTACCATCCTCCGGCATCTCACATTAAGCCCGCAGAGTCTCCCAGTACAAGGCTGTCCCCTGTGTGTCCCTGACCTGGCATCTCCTAGAGCCCCTGGGCTGCTTTGAGGGTGAGCAGGCTTGGACAGCCGTTTCCAAGGACAAGATGGCCTGTTCTCCCTGCTCCTGCTGGCCTCCAAGTGGCAGAGAGAATGGTCCCCAGGCTGCATTCGCTGCCCAGGCCTCTTATTATAACCTGAACGGGAGAACCAGCATGTGGCCTCGGGAGGTGCTGGGGACAGGAGGTGCCACCTGAGGATGTACGTGTCTAAACAGCACACACTCTGTTCCCTGCCTGGCCCACAGCCTCTGCACAGTGCAGCTTGGCGTTTGGGTTTGTTGTTTTTTTGTTTTTTAAGGTACCCAGAGACCTTGTTCCTCGGGATCTTCAACAAACAAACAAAAACACCTGGTTGTGGTTTCTTTTCCAAGCCCTTTGATGAAATACACTTTCGTTCTTTGTTCTTAAAACCCCAGAAGCTTGTAGTGCCAAACCAGCTCCTACCACATAAAGACTGTTCCTTGCAAGCCTGGCCATTGGCCAAGCCATCCAAACAGGACCACGTTTCTAAAGTCAACCCTTTCAGTCACCTCAAACATCCCAAGAGCCACATGGGCCTCCAAA
The DNA here is from genome assembly GCA_004027185.1 of Glis glis. Classification (NCBI taxonomy): domain Eukaryota; kingdom Metazoa; phylum Chordata; class Mammalia; order Rodentia; family Gliridae; genus Glis; species Glis glis. The sequence goes on along the minus strand of PVJS01016460.1, from coordinate 27,880 downwards.
CAGCCCACGGCTGGAGGAGGTGCCTGTGTCCCAAGGGCTTAGTTTGCTAAGCAAAGTCTACGGAGACCAAGGCTCCCAGGATGGGACTTTTCTCTGGAACACATGACCCTGCTTCGTGGCTTCTCTGGGGAGAGAGTCTGGCTTTCCCCTAATCGTGTGCAGTGCTTTTGATGGAATGGGCCCTAGAAACAACAGCATAATTCAATCCAGTGCTCTGACCCGGGCTTCTTGCTCCTGGAGGACCACTTGTCAGGGAATAAATTGTCTCTCCTGAAAAGCAATGAAATGAGACCAAATAGCCATTGAAGACAAGGAGAGCCCCAGAGACAGAGACAGGTGCCTTTTTCAGCGGAGACTCTGATACAGCAAAAACAAAGCAAGTTGATTGAGCAAGTGGATTGCCAGCAAGGGTGTCGCCTACGAGTTGTAACTCCTCTTGAAGCCTAGGGCAGGATGATGTGGTTGGAAGGCCACATCAATGGGGCAGCACCAACCATCGAGGAAGTGGGGCATCTCTGCAGAGATGAACCGAGCCTACAGGGCTTGGATCCCAAAGCATCTGCTGCCTAAAGGGAAAAACAGCAAGACTTTCAGGAGGAACCGTCAGGGCAATTGGAGCACAAAAGCCAGGAGAGAGAGGCCAAAGCCTGTTTCACAGCAGAGACTCAGCAGGTGAGGCCTGGCCTCTGGGCCACTGTAGAGAACAGGCATCAAAGATGGCATATGGAGGGACAGAGCCAGAAAAAGTTTTGTTCTGATTAAACAGAGAAGTGATTTGTTTCTAAATAGGGACTAAGACAGACAGTTCCCACTGAAGAACGATGAGACACATGGGGGGAACAGAGATGGCAGTTCACAGAGGTGGCCCAGGAGTGCCGCTGGATGGGAACTCAATAGAAGGGCCCCTGAGCCAGCTGGTAGGAGGACGATGCTGTGCAGAGGTGGGAGCACTGCCTGCTGTCCACAGGGCACTCAAGTAGGAGTCAGGTGAGCCGAGACAGGGCAATATGACACACAAAAGGAAATCACACAGATACGGAAGAACTGGATTGTCGCACACCTGGTCCAGGAAGGTACAGACCCCTGGAGAAGGCCGGGAGCTGCTTGGCACGAGGGCCGCGCTACCTGTTCTGGCTGGCTCTGGAGCTTCGTCTTCTGCTGGCATCTGGCTGGACCGAGGACACCGGTTAACTGCTTTTGAGGTCCCCTGAAGCCTCAAGTATAAACATAGACAAGTCTAGCCCGAGAAGCAGCCACCTTATTTACACACCTTGGGGTTCCTGGAACAACACTCTAGTATTTTCTAGGTCTGTTTGCAATTCTGTTTGATTATGGCATACAGTTCTTTTCCTTTCAAAGTATTGCTTTAAAAGTATGGGCTGTTTTTGTAGGTGACATGTTACATAGTGATAAGTATGTATATGTGGGCCGTTAGCAGTCTCTAGTCTTATAAGAGAGCCCAGAAGAATTTAGGTTTACCAGAGGTTCAATCATTTAAATACATGAAATCCAGTTTAGGGTGATAAAAACTCCAATTGTTACACTCTATTATAAATTGTAGAGTCAAGTAACTGTAATGCTAGTGTTCTTTTTGGAAAATGCTTTGGTAAGAAAAGCAAGGAAGATGCCCTCATTATCCACAGAACATTACTAGCTTTGGAGGACATTTTTTACTGGGGAGTTTTTCTTAATAATACTATGCAACCCAGTGAGGAAATCACTTCTACAAAGAAATCTGCTAAAGCCAGGTGCAGTGGCACACACCTGTAATCCCAGTACTTGGGAGGCTGAGACAAGAGGATTGCAGGTTTGAGGCCAGCCTCAGCAACTTAGCAAGATCCTGTTTCCAAACAAAAAATAAAAAGGGCTGAGGGTATACCTCAGAGGTAGAATGTCCCTGAGTTTAATCCCCAGTACCAAAAAAAAAAAAAAAAAAAAAAAAAGAAAAAGAAATCTGCCAAAAAGACCATGAGATTACACGAGGGACTGGTTTTATGCAGCTGTGATAGGCCTGAGGGCTCTGCCTTTCACACTGCAGGAATGCAGGCCCACAGCAGAAAGTCACATTGCTGTCAGGGGCCTAAGTCCTGGAGCAGCAGGGACGTTACAGTGCCAGCCCTTGATACTGCGAGCTGCCTTCGGTGGCCCAGGCCCTCTGGAGGAATGATGGGCAGTGGGCCTGGGGCCTTTTACCCTGTCAAGTCAGAGCTTCAGCAGGCATGGCAGCATCGCTAGGCAACTTCCTCTCAGACCTTCAAAACCTGACAGGAAGTTCCAATCTTTAACTTCTCTTAAACATATGGGTCGATTTTAACACTGCTGGCAAGTCCAAAACAGAGCAAAATAAGACTTAATACAACTAAAATCTGACAACCGGCCAGGCTCCTGTGTAAATCATTCTGCAGCTGAGACACTGGGGAAGGACAGGGAAAGGAGACCGCTCAGTTCCATCCTGTCAGCGAGCTAATAATGAGCAGCAGGCACGGCGCCAGGAACAAAGAACAAGTCAGATGTCAATCATCCCTTCCTTAAAGGGCTTCAGTGTGTGTCTCATATGTATTCTCTGTTTTCTCCACACCCCACTTGGTCTTTTTTGTTTTTACTGTATGGTAATTAATTACTCTGTTGTGTGCCAAGCACCATAACAGAGATGCATAGGTTGTTCAGGCTACACTGAAGGGGACTGTAAGTCGCCTCCAGGGGGACAGGGAGGACTTCTGAGAAGATGTGATTAGCATGGGTCTTGAAAGAATTTTCCAGGTGGAGGAGGGAGAGAGCCACCCCAGACAAAAGGAATTGAGTGTGCACTTGAGAGCCCGGCCCTGGCAAGGGTGGCGCTACACTTGGGTGGGGCTGATGCTGATTATGCAGGAATGGGTGCCATGGGGCTCTGACATGGGACGATCAGCTGGAAGATCCTAACTAAGGGTGGGTCCAGCCTCCTGTACAGTGGGGTTTTCTGTCCCCTAGTGCACGACTGGGGCTCGGGAAGCATGTGGCAGGTCAAAGGGACTGGGCCTTTGCTTCTCAGAACCCTTGGCGACCATCCGGGTCTAGGAATCTGAAGGAAGGAACTCCTCTGGTTACTCATTGGGATACTTTGGAAGAATCGATGATACTCTTCCATCTAACACCTTTTATTTATAAATATAAACTTAAAGAAACACAAGGTCAATAACCACAACACACAAGCTAGTCTCAGAAGATTAATTAGCCATCTTAGCTGTGTTCAGTTTTTCTCTCTTTTTAAGGTTTCCTAAAACTACGCAGCTCCCTGGGGGTCAGGCGGATTCTAATCATGCTGCTCTACAGGCTGGCGGGTGGCGAGGGCCCTGCCCGGCCGTCACCTCGCTGGCTCTGGCTCTGCCAATGGTGACATGCAGTTGGCTCAGAGCAGGCCCGCTAAAGACGCGATTATAGAAACTTTTTGGCCTCTTTTTGTTCCTCCAGTTTCTCTTGTTCTGACACATTTTTAAAAGGGCTAGGTGATAGCTGTATTTAGGTTCAATGGGCTCTTGCTTTATTATTTGTCTCCACCTGGACCCAGAGTTGATGTCACTGGCTGGGATGAGTTCAACCCAAAAGAACCAAGAATTGGGCCAAAGCCCTAAGCCTTGGCCCTGGGGATGGACATCTGCCCCTGTCACCTTTCCCCCGTCCTTACTTAGGATGCCTGACTCCCATCCAACCTGAACTGACCCCAGGATGCTTCCCCACTCCAGCAGCCCACCTTGAGAACAAGCCCAAACCGTCCTTGGAAGAGGCGCTTTCCAAGAGCTGGTAGAGCACCCAGCTTGACTTACACCTTTCCAGCAAGAGTAGGTATTCTAACTAACTCCACAAGAAACAATCTACAAGAGAAAACCCCACACAGAGGGAGGGAGAGGAGGAATGAGGAGGGGATTCTGGGACTAGTTATTATTTTTTTTTGTACTTGGGATTGATTGAGGCATTCTACCTCTGAGCTACACCCCCCAGCCCTATTTTTTTTTTAAAAACAACAGGGTCTCACTAAGTTGCAGAGGGCCTCACTATGTGGCGGAGGCTGGCGCGAACCTGCGATCCTCCTATCTCAGCCTCCCAAGTACTGGGATTACAGGCGTGCGCCACCATGCCCGGCTGCAGGACTCTTTATTCTAAAGGAAGAAGGGGAACAAAGCCCCTCTTGGGCTTGTTTGTTCGACCTCAGTAACTTTGGCCCTGTTGTTTCAGGGATAGGCATCGCCAGCCTGGAATTTTTATGCCATAATAGAATAAAGGCCAGGACATATGTGACTCTAGACTCTGATGACATGAGTGGAAACAATCAGTCTGGGCCTAGGAGAGTCACTGACTGACACCTTGGCAGCGGCTCTTAATCAGGCCGTTTAGCCCCTCTTCCCCTGGGGCACTTGGCGCTGTCTGGAGACATTTTGGGCTGTCACAAGTGGGGAGATGCCACTGGTATTTTGCTGGTCAGAGGTCAGGGGTGCTGGTGATGCCTCAGTGCACAAGACAGACCCACAATAAGAATTATCCCACCCAAAAGGTCCATAGTGCCTAGGTCAAGAAACCCTGCCCTGGTGCTCAGGTATAGCTGGACTGTAAACCCCTTCAGGACAGAAATCAGGCCCTGCACGCCTTTCCTGAGCACAGGCTAGGAAAACTGCAGGGCCAAGTTAAATGATTCCATCCCAGTTGTCCTGATTTGTTAAACACCAGATCCTCCCCCAGCCCCTTGCACTTCCTCTCCTAAGGGATTTCCTTTACATTAGTTTTCTCCTGGCAGAATTTTCTGACCCCACAGCTCTTGTTAACTTCCAAAGAAAACCCTAAATAAATCAGACTCTTAATTACAAACATGCCTCAGTGGAAATGTCTACAAATAATTGAGTCCAAATTGCCCAAGGCTCACGCTGGCAAACAGGCTCACACCATAAATCTGGGACAGCTTGTTGCAATCTGAGGCCCACTCCCAGCTGGGCAGGAGGCCCTGGTGGATTCAGACATCCCTGGGCAGACAAGGTTTGGAGCTTCACTCCTTAGGAGCTGCCTCCTCGTTCCTCCTTGGAAAGCGCCCCATTTGCTGCCTAGGCTTTTGGAAGTATTCTGGCCAAGTTTCTATAATCAGCCTCTAAATGAACAAGTTTGCCTTGAACAGCCATGGATTCTCACTTTGAGGGGAAAGCTGAGCTCAGCTAGAGCTCATGGAAGCAACATCTCAGGTCAAGCCATGCAGGAGGGTCAGTGGCAAAGCTACATTTGAGCCTTGATCTTGACATCCTAAGCCAAGAGGTGGTCTACAAGCGTCTACTGAGAGCCCTCTCAGTCTACTCCAGCCAGACTGGGAGAATCTACGGAAGCGCTCTGCTACAAACCTGCCTGTGCTGCCCAGTCTACAAGCAGTCACTTAGACCTGAGCCAGTCTAAGAAGATGGCTAATTACGCCCAGTGCCACAGTCCATCGTTACAAGTGGGGGTTACTTTTAGATGTCATAATCAAGATCCTGCATGGTTTCTTCTGATCCTCTGTAACTGCCCTCAAACACTGTCCCTGCAACGTAAAGTTAGGATGAGCAGGCGTTAGTGTCCATTTAGAATCTTGACACAGGAGCACCGAAAGGATGTTAGATGACTTCGCCCAACCTGGTGAGTTGTGGCCGAGGAAACCAAAGGCCACATTTATCCACATCATGCAGCCAGGAGAACACAAATGAGACCTCAAACCAAGTGTCCTGATGATAGGGAGCATATCTGTGACCCTGTTCCCAGAGACGTGTGTAGACTAGCTCAGAAAACAGAGCCGATAATAGAGCCCTTGGATCAAAAGCAAACTTCTACCTGACCTATGTGGGCAAAGTCCCTTATCTCCAGACAGAGATTTATGGTTTTTTTTAAATTTTATTTAAGAGTTGAAGTAGTTCCATTTAACCTTTAATAATACACATTCCACTTAGAAGAATGGGAAAAAGAGAATGCTGGATCCAGAAAAAAATCACAAAGGAAAACATTCCGGGCAATAGGGTCATTTCCTAGAAAAGAAGTTGGTAGTTATCATCTTATAGATTCTCGATTTTTAGGAAGGGCCATTGTTCATAGATTCAGTTTTCAGACTTGGAAACTGAGGAAAAGAAGGAAATGACCTTAGCTAGTGGTAAATGGAAATGAGAATACAAAGTACAAATCCTCAGGCAGCTCTTAAGTAGCGAACAGAGGATCTAATTCTGACCACGTGGATGGGTCAGTTCGGAAGGGCAAATCTCTAAAGCTTTCTGCCAGGACCTTGAGACACAGCCTGCATCACACAACTAAGCTGAGAAGTTGATAATTATAATTTCACATAAGAGAAGAACAACAAAAAAGTGTACCAGGTGAGACGAGGGGCGTGGATTCTCTGACAAGTGGGTCATCTTTAAATATGAGCATCTGGCCCAGTCGGTTCATGGGTGACATGGGGGATGGAAGGGAACATCCAATGGACCTGTCCCGCTTCTAACTACACACGATGCCCAAGCCGGGAGAGGCTCGGGGGTCCAGAGGGAGAAGATGAACTTGGAGGTTTGAAGAAGGGTGTGGGCCCGAGAGTGCTCCCTTGTCCCTTTCCCCAACCCCCATCATCTTCCAGAAGCCCTGATGGAGGCCCTGAGCAGGTAAGATGCTACTGTGGTCCTGGGAGTTAGTTACAGATTTAAAAGGAAGCGCGAGCTCCAACTGCCTTAGGAATGGACCACACTATTGAGTTTCATTCCGTTGGAACATGTGTGCCTGTGCTTAGCAAGCTCCAAGGGGATTAGGCAGAAAGCCTGGAACGGGGTGCTTTCTTGCCTGATGGGTCCTGTTACACTAGACCTTGAGCAGCTTGCGGCCATGGGCCTGGGTCATGCTCATAATCTTACAAAGGAGCACCGCTGGACGTGGGTGGTGCGTGGGTCACCTGGTGAGGCCTGGGCAGGGTGGCCGCAGCCCTTCATGCCAAGACAGCCTAGGGTGAGAATTTGCAAGACCGACCTATGAAAAGGGCCCTATCCTGTCTTAGGAGAAGGGATCATTCTTCAGAACAGAGAAGTCCCCAAGAACATTTCTTCCGCATCTGTGGGAGATTTACTGAGGGCTCTGATCCAAGAGCCTGGGGGCCTGCTCCATGCTCCTCTGCAAGGGTACAGGGAAGTGGAGAGCAGCGAAGGAGAGCCCACCCAGTAACCCCCACACCACGGCTCCTCCATGCACCCTGGTCCCTGTGGTGGCCATAGTGCTCTTAGCCAACCTCCTGAGGGCATCAGTGCCAGAGACAGACTTGGTACAAAACAGACATCTGCCACCCCGCCCCACCCACACACACACTCACGCACTCACGCACTGCGTCCCTTACCTTGCCGGAAGGAGATGTACACCAGCCTCTCATCGAACTTCTGGACCCGTCGGAAGTTGTTGACCATTTCCCTGGGGGAAGGGTCGTCCACATGTGTGCAGTACAGAGCTGTCTCCAAAGCCAGCAGCTGAGAGGAAGAGCAGAAACACACTCTGTGGGCAGAGTGACTCTCTGGCCTGGCCTCCTTGGAAGGAGCCCCTGGGAGAAGTCTCTGGAACCAGCCCTGTGGTGCTTAGCGAAAGGCATTAGAAAGCAGTGGGAAAGCCAGAGAACTGTTTGCCCTCTGCCCCCATGGGTGTCTCCCTAACTGGATGCTGGGCAGCTGCTTCCCAGCTACTGAGGCTCCCAGGAGGGGCGGTGCTGCAAACCACTGGTTACACCCAGAATCTACCCCCATGGAGGGAACCGAGGGGGACGGAGGGCTCCTCAGGTCTCATTGAGGCTCCCTACCTCTCCCCAAGCTGAACTGGAACTCAACTCTTTTTTTTTTCTTTTTTCTTGTACAGGGGATTGAACCCAGGGACGTTCTATCTCCGAGCTACACCCCCAGCTCTTTTTGGTTTCTGTTTTGAAACAGGGTCTCACTAAGTTGCTGAAAGTCTCACTAAGTTGCTGAGGCTGGTCTAGAACCTGTGATCCTCCTGGTTCAGTCTCCCCAGCATTGGGATTACAGGGGTGCATGCCAGTCGTGCACCCCTATAATCCCAGCTACTCAGGAGGCTGAGGCAAGTGGCTCACAGGTTCTAGACCAGCTTGGGGAATTTAGAGAGACCCTGTCTCAAAATTAAAAAATAAAAAGGGCTGGGGTGTAGCTCAGTGGAAGAGTGTTCCTGGGTTCAATCCCCAGTACCAAGAATAAAAAAAAAAAAGAGACAGGTGAGAGGTTACGAGGTCACCTGGCTGCTGGCTCCCTGGCATTTTCACACGCCCACAGGGATTATATAATCTATTCCCAAGGCAGTTCCGGGCTGGGGTGCTGCTGCTTCCCACACATTTCACCTCTTGATTCAGCGCGTCCTCGCTCCCGTCCGCCCACCTGCTGCCAATCTCAACAGGGTTCTCAGCTCAGAGGCTCGTAGTAAAGAGCAGAGACAACAATGAGGGCTGACTTGGATCCTGAGGCTGAGGCGGGGAGTCGGGGTGCAGCAGGCCCGTCCCCCCTTCCTGGGAGCCAGTTTTCTTCTTCATGCTTTTAGGTTGCAAAGGAGAGGGGTGAGCTGTGACATCTAACTCAGAAACCCTGACTTTGAGTCTCAGCTTTGTCACTAACCAGTGGGTGATCTTGGAAGCTTCCAACCCCCACTTCCATCACCTGTAACCGGGGAGGCGTGGAGACGGTTGCTAAGGACCTCATCCCCCAGTTGGCACTAGACTGAGCTTCTCTAGGGCAGCAGCATCGCTCGGTGCTGCAGTCCCAGTGCCCTGTTCATGAAATGATCTAACCCGATGCGTCTTTATTCAGCTTCCTAGAGGGACCAGGCTCTCTCCCACTTGGGAAGTGAATGCCATCCAGCTGCTGAGGAAGATATTAGCAAATGCAGCCTTACAGCTCTTTTTTTTAAGGACGGTGGAGACATGTATTAATTTTCCTAGCTTGACTTGATAGCTCCTCTCTAAAGCTCAGCCTATAATTTACACCGTGTGATATCTAGAGCTATCTGGAGAGGTTTTGAATAGATGCCCGTGAGACTCTAAGCAAGGAAATCAAGTCGTTGATTGTGATGTGGCTGATGGCAGGGACCGAGGTGCCATGTGGACTCTGGCTCAGTCAAGATACCTGCTCCTGGGAAATTTGCACAGGGTTTCGGAAAACGGTCCAGAGCACCGTGGGCTGGCACGGAGGCGTGGTCAGGGACCCTTCGTAGCGGTAGTATTCGGCAGGCCTCTCGGGAAGCAGTTCCTCAATATTGAAACCCGGGATGAGCACTTGTTGGCCTGGAGAGACACGGGGGTGACGTGTCAGCCTTGCTCCCTATGGTGGAGGTGGAGCTGAGCCTGGACATGTGAACTCAGCCCTCTCCGGGTCATCCAACCCAAAGACCTGTCACAACACTGTTGAACCACGTGCTGCCCTCACCCCAGTGAACACAGACAGCGCCCTCCCCTTGCATTGTTTTCCTCATGGTCACACAGGTGTGACTATGTCCTTCTCCAGCAAAGAGAGAATAAGCACACAAGGACCCCTTACCTTTGTACTTGACATGTTGAAGGTGACTGAAGATCTTGTCATAGGATGGATTGAAGGAGCCCATCTGCAACAGATGGGGCTGGTTGAGCTGGGAATCCATTCTATCCATGGATTCCCAAATTTATTGGCTTACCACTCCCTTTTCAGAAAAAAAATCACTCAGTGTCCCCCTGGGTGCTTCTACCACCTTTTTTTTTAATTCAACACCTCCCCCCAATTGCACCCAAGGCTACTCTGCCCCGCTGATCAGTCCAGCATTTCCCCGCCCCCAGGGATGGTATCACTGACTTTGGGAATCTATGCTTAGGCTAAGCCTGGATTGACAAGTGCTGTCAGAGGGCTTGGCTGGAAGTGTGTAGCACCCCCCCCCCAAGGTCTTCCCTGAGTATCTACCTTACTAGGACAATTTCTTTTTGGTACTAGGGATTGAACCCAGGGGCATTCTACCTCTGAGCTACACCCCCAGCCCTTTTTATTTTTTATTTTTGAAACAAGGTCTCACTAAGTTGCTGAGAGTCTTGTTAAGTTGCTGAGGCTGCCCTCGAACCTGCAACCCTCCTGTCTCAGCCTCCCAAGTACTGGGATTACAGGTGTGCACCACCACACTTGGCTTACTAGGACAATTATAATGGGTTGCAACGTTGTTGGGAGCTGGAGTAATGGTCCCACCCTCTTGCATCAAAGGACTCCCTGTCTTCAGCTTGCTGCGTGGGGTTTGAGTGTCCCAGGGAGTACAGAGCTTGCTCCTGATTATGTGGATGTGAGCCTGAAGACCATAACTAGCACATCCATCTAAGCCAGAACTTAAGGGAGCTCTGAGTCCACAAAAGCCGCGCGAGATACGCAAGCATACTGGGAAACGAGGTGCATGCTGCTTTGTGGGGGTGAGGGTGCAAGCTCATCACAAGACATTCCTACTTTTTGTGATCAAATCATTCATTCTAGAGTGCATATGTACAGTAGAGTATACACTGGAGGTTGTATCAAGGGTTCAGGCATCTGATGGCGTGACATAATGACCCCTTCCCTCGCAGGACCCCGGCTGAATAGTCCCGTGCCTCACACAACAGGGCTGGAGACCGGGGCTTATTTTTTCAATGTCACAAAAGACATGTCCATTTCTACTGCCTAGCCACAGAAAGGACCGCTTCCAGGCCAAGAAACATGGAACCTAAAGGGATTGCCCCTGCTCTGGAGGCAAGACGCGGCCCCGTACAGGAGCAGCTCACTACCAGCCGGTGTGCATCAAACAAGATGCCAATCCCACACTCATCCCTGCTGCAAATCTCATGTGAAAGCCCCTTCAACACCGCTTACCTCGATGAGAACAGCTAGGACAGCGAGGCCTTCTGACTGGTCACTGGCAACGCTGATGTTAGGGTACAGGTCTGAGTTATAATGGACAATGTGCAGCTGCAGGGGGAGAGAAACCGCCCGTCAGGGGAAGAGCGACTCACAGGAGCCATCGCTTCTGCAGGAGACTTGAATCCAACCGAGAGGAGAGATCCTTGTCCTCCCCTGGGCTGTGTGAGACTTACTCATTGGACCCCTGGTATCTGACAGGGTGCCTGGCAAGTACCAGAGGTCTGATGGACATGATGAATGAACGAATTTTTATATTAGCCATGGAAAAACTTGGGTACTTTGAAGCTCTGCCCCTTCTGACTTTTTCCTTCTTATTCTGGGGCCTGAGGCAAAGTGGTCTCCTGTGGCTTGCCCAGCCTCAGCCTCCTCTCTCTGCATTTGATCTGGAAGCAGTGGGGGCGGGGCAGAAAACCTCCAGCTACAACTTAATCGTAATTGATTGAGCCCAGGACACAAGTACTTACGGGTCAGATGGAGAAAATTATATCAAGGTATTTATAAAGGTTTTATCAGCCATATTTTGAGACCACAAAACAAGAATGTTCTCCAGAAAGTAGACTTTTCTCTTTACAAAATAAAATTCTAAATTCATTTTTTTTTTCAGAGCAAAAATTACTTATTATTAAGGTAAGGAAAAGAGGTTTTGAGAAATCACAGGTATAAAAAGTCTAGGTATATATTAAGATCATTGTGACAAATTCTGACAATGTTTAACCTGACTTTTAATCCCGAGGGTGTCATCACATGGCCTTCAAAAAGGCTTTATTAGTAGATAGCACTACATATACAACACATGCATTTTTATTGATTCTTTTCCCTCAATACTATGACACATTGAGATTTTTATCTCTGTCTTTTTTTCTTTTCATTCATCTCTTTTTCCATCATATGTGCCTAGAAATAGAATTCAGGCACATTTTTTTTCTTTCTTTTTTTTTTTTTTGCAGTACCGGGGATTGAACGCAGGGGCGTTCTACCTCCGCGCTACACCCCCGGCCCTATTTTTTATACTTTATTTTGAAACCGGGTCTCACAAAGTTGCAGAGGGCCTCACTAGGGAGAGAGAGAAAGAGAGAGAGAGAGAGAGAGAGAGAGAGAGAGAGCTGAGGCTGGCCGCGAACCTGGATCCTCCGGTCTCTGCCTCCCAAAGTACTGGGATTACAAGCATGCGCCACCACGCCAGCCTTCAGGCACATTTTATTGAATACAATCTAATGTCCCCATTTTGAACTTTTAGTGGTCCTTTCTCACTTTAAAAACTGTGTCAAATTATTTCTTCTTTGAAGTGGTCTCTATTAAGGATTTCTTGGGGTTTCCTGCATCACCATCTTTCTCAGTCAAAGAGGGAGCTGCTACATTGCCCGCACCATCTTGGCCTGGCGTGGCCTTGAGAAAGAGTGGAATTCTATACGGCTAAACATGACACGAAGAAAGACTGTGAAGGCGCGGGGAGCCCCGTGTGACTCAGCAGTGGCATGCAAGTTGAGATCTTCACCCATGCAGAGAGGAGGAAGGTGTCTAGAGAAGGGGTATGTGCGTCCCACTGTGCCACCCTGGGAGCCCGCCTTCTCAGCAGCATCACTTGGTTAAAGAGAGACAAACTCAGCATGTTCAGGGGAAGGAAGGAACCAGCACACCAACAGATGAGCTACAGGGTGCCAGGCCACCTGCCGCCACTCACCTCCGCAGCGAAGGGCTTCCCGCTGACCGTGTGCTCGGAGCCGCGGCGGTCATTGCGGTTTCCCCAGTGCAGGTGCAGCTGGATGGCACTGTACCGGTGTGAGTGGAGGCCATAGATGTGCATGTCCTTGTGCAGCATCAGCTTCACTGCAGGGAATGGAGAGACAGCCTTAGAGCTCGGAGCAGCTGAGCGCCGCCAGAGAGCAGTCAGGTAGGCGACCCCTGCCAGGGTCCAGACAGGGTAGATGAGAGAGCTGCAGCCTGCAGGCCAGAAACCTGGCCTCTTTCCCCAAGAGCGCCCCATTTTCCTAAAATAACTCCAGTGGTACCAGTCCCTTCATGGTTCCTCTTGGAAAATGATGCCAGACGCACTATCAAAGATGGACGTTTCTTTATATATCCATGCTTAGGACACCTGGCTATGAAGATAGAACCTTTACTGAAGTACCTTCTAAGCTATAATTGCTACTTATGAAGCATTGACTCTTCCAGATCCTAACAGGCCCAATCTCCAGTTTTTACAGTTCTCAGAAATATGTTCATTTTCCAGATGAAAACTCAAGGAGATTAAAGTTCTTACCCAGAGCCCAATGGCTCAGGAATAGTCAAGCCAGAATTTAAACCCAGGTTTGTCTGACTCTAAATCCAGCTGAATCGCATGGACCTTTGAGTAGTTCAGGAAGGCCCAGAATTCACTCCTGCAGCACAGCCAGTGGGCCAGAGGGCTTAGGTCTGTGTCCTCCCCCATCCCAAGAGATATGCTTCTTCTGAGATGTGCTGCCCAGGCTTCTAGAATCACTTGAGCCCAGGGCTTCCAGTATCCCCTGGAAAGAGTGGGCGAGGCCAGCCTCAAATACTCTCCCACCAGCCCCTTCTCCCGGGTGCCTCAGTGGAGCCCCTTCCCAGCCAAGTTGAAAAGGGCACGCCAGGAGCCAAGCTCAGACCCACCCCTCCAGGTACCAGAGGTCTCTCCCTCACCTGAATGGCCATCATTGGTCAGGTTCAACTGCTCATTGGCAGACACATTGTAACCTTGGAACTCGAGAGGCACAAGACTGGCATCGTACTGGAGGATGTCACTGTGCAGGTCTATCGGGGACTGCAGCAGGCCCCCGCATAACGGGTACTTCTTGGACCAGCTCTTCTCACCATTAGGACCTGAGAGGAGAGATTTAACCCCAAGAATTAGTCAGTTTTTCACAAAGGTTTTTCCTCATCTTCTAATTCTATGTTCAATGCAATTACCCCTCTTCTCCTCTTAATCCCCAGTGGTAAAACTGTTCAAGACTCAAAGATGTTGGCCTGCAGAATTAGGTCCAGCAAACGCCTCAAGACCACCTGCTTTCAAAGTGATGTGGGGATGAAGGGCTAGAGCAGCCCATGCTGAGACTACAGCCCTCCAAACTCAGCTTCATTTTGTACGTTAGTCATATGTTGGCATGCTATACATCCTCTCACATGTATATTGTGGACTCTCAGTACTTTATCATTTGCCTTACTTCTTGGTACTGGGGATTGAACCCAGGGGCATTCTACCTCCAAGCTACATCCCTAGCCCTTTTTATGTTTTTATTTTGAGACAGGGTCTTGCTAAGTTGCTAAAGCTGGCCTCAAACCTGTGATTCTCCTGTCACAGCCTCCCAAGTACTGGGATTACAGGCGTGCACCATCATGCCTGGCTCCATTTGCTTATTGAGCACCTATAACAAGCCAGAAATTGCTCTGGGTCCTTGGGGTCATCAGGTTGAACACCACAGCAACCCCGCTCATCCAAGCTGCATTCCAGCGGGGAAGAAAACGAATCTGCTAGGTTGGGAAAAGTGGTATCTGCCCATGACTCCAGGTAGCTCTCTGAGGCTGGTGCATTTACAGGCATGATGTTCCTGACAAGAAACCCTTGAGGCCACTGACTCTTGATACCCACATCTAGAGTACAGAACCCAACCCAATAGGGACGCTTGAAAAATGTCAAGTAATTATAGGCCTGGAATCACAGAGCCAAGTGCAAGGTTTCAGCCAGGAAAAGCATGGCAATACTGCAACCTAATTATTACAATGTAATTGACAAACTATCAGTGATGAGGAACACACTTAAGAACAAAGTCCTCCTGGAAGCAAGCTTCTTGCTAACTACCAGATATTAGTCGGGCTCCTCTGGAAATGAAAATAAACATCCATGTTCAGATAAACTATCCTACTCCCACAAGGAAAATCTTTAAAGAATGTAAATCTATGTTTAAAAGATTATCTCCCATGGTAATTAAACGGATTTTCAGGCTGAGGTTTCCCCAGAAAAGCAAATAATTGGCGTGTTGTGGCTCGTTAGGGTAGAATCAGGGTGCCCCGTGGGCTCTATCAGAGCTGGGAATCAGGCCATCTGGGGTCCATTCATCAGGATGTGGGCACAGGGAGGGGTGCTAACTAGAACAAAGGGTGAAGGAACACACTCTTCTGGGAATCCTTCTGTACGTTTCACAAGAGCACAAGTACATACTAGTCCCAGAGATCCCAACCCCCTGTACCTTCTCCTCTAAGGAGGGGATTCATCTGAGAGTAGGGAGCATCGGAAGTACTACTTGGTACATTTGTTCATTTAAAATGCTATGAGTTGTGCCGGGCGTGGTGGCACACGCTTGTAATCCCAGGACTTG
Source organism: Glis glis (assembly GCA_004027185.1). Lineage (NCBI taxonomy): Eukaryota > Metazoa > Chordata > Mammalia > Rodentia > Gliridae > Glis > Glis glis. The sequence continues at coordinate 12,648 of PVJS01016460.1, read as the reverse complement.
GGAGGCTGAGACCGGAGGATCCGGGTTCTCGGCCAGCCTCAGCTACTTAGTGAGACCCTCCGCAACTTAGTGAGACCCTGTTTCAAAATAAAGAATAAAAAATAGGGCTGGGGTGTAGCTTGGTAGAATGCCCCTGAGTTCAATCCCGGGTACCGCAAAAAAAAAGCTATGAGTTGGTCCCAGGCTTAGTTCCTCTAGGTCAGGACACAGCAAAACTCCACTAATTTTACAGGCTGTCCAACTTTGCGTATTCCTTTTTTTTTTTTTTTTTTTTTTTTGCGGTATCTGGGATTGAACCCAGGGGCGTTCTACCTCCGCGCTACACCCCCGGCCCTATTTTTTTTTATACTTTATTTTGAAACCGGGTCTCATGAAGTTGCAGAGGGCCTCACTAAGTAGAGAGAGAGAGACAGGGAGAGAGAGAGAGAGAGAGAGGGAGAGAGAGAGAGCGAGAGAGCTGAGGCTGGCCGCGAACCTGGATCCTCCGGTCTCCGCCTCCCGAAGTACTGGGGTTACAAGCGTGCGCCACCACGCCCGGCTGCGTATTCCTTTTTAGAAATGTTAGAGCCTGAAGGGATTTCAGCGCCTCCAGTCCGCCCTTTCACTGGACACCAGTTTTCTCTCTTGCGGATGCCAGAGTCTCCACTCAGCTGTACCGTTTTTATTTTCAAGACCTCAAAGCCCCAGACTCAAGGCAACTCAACTCCATCAAGATGGCGCCCAGGGAGAAAGAAGCTGGAGGAAACCAAAGAAGTCACTCGGGGGCAACTGAGCAAGACTTACTCAGCTGGGAGCAAAACCGAACTCATCATGAGGCATCACGCTGAGCCCCAGGGTCAGAAGAGACGCAAGGCAGGGCAGCAAGACTTCCCGGGTGAGGCTGCCAGCCTTTTTGTGCTCACAAGTCCACCTGGGCCCACAGCCAGGGTCACGGAAACTGCCAGCCAGGCCTGAATGGAAAAACTCGGGAAATGAAGAAATGCAGCAACGGGAAGACTTTGCCTTGCACGCATGACTAAGGAGAGCTGGGTTAGGGCTTTCTTTCCCCAGAATGGAAGGCCGAAGGGTTTCATCAGAGGGAGTTTCAGTGCTGACTAAGCAAGAGCTCCCTGAGACAGGGATAGCTCATTTCCATCTCTGCAAACCCAGGTTGTCAGGAGGCTCACAACCTAATAGGCATCTAGTAAACATTTTTCGCCCAAAGAACAGAGCTTGGGAAAAGGTTATAAAGAGGAATTTTTCTTTTTAACTGTGTCCTAAATACTCCTTATTGGAAGTTGGGGCTAAATTAGGTATTTAGGGGCCAGAAAGACTAAAGATATTAAAAGCAACAGAGTCAGGGCCAGACGGGTGGTACACACCTGTAATCCTACTACGTGGGAGGCTGAAACAGGAGAATCACAGGTTTAAGGACAGCCTCAGCAACTTAGCGAGGACCTGTTTCAAAATTAAAAAAAAAAAAAGCTGGAGATATAGTTTGGAGGTAGAACACCCCCGAGTTCAATCCCCAGTAACAAAACAAAACAATAAAATCATCAGAGTCGGTGGGAAAGAAAACAGCTATATTGAACCAAGAGCATCCAGAGAAAAAGACCACAGCGCCAAGCTATCGCACCACCTCAGTGAGTAGCCTCGAGCAGGTCGTGTTCTCGGCCTGGGCCTCCATTGCCCTGGGCACAAATGGGAGGGGTAGGAGGGTTAGACCTATGTTCTGGAAGGTCCTTCAGTCTCTCCAGCTCTGAGATGTATTAAGAATGTCAGGACTAAGCACCCTCCCGCTCTGCATCAGGCGAGTCTGAACGGGTTGGAGAGGGCTGCTCGTGCCAGGGCAGCTCCTGCGCACGTGACGAGGACCCAGTGGGAACCAGCTTCGGGGATGAGGGCACCAGGCACAAGTGCTCCTGAGACTGGCTGGGGGGTGGACAGCATCTGCGTCAGGAACCTGCCTCGGCCCTGGCTGCAGTCCACAGGCAAGCTCATTCTTGGGCACCTGTCGAGGCCCTCAAGGCAGTAGGGTCTGAAAGAGCCTTTTCTAGGGACCTCATGAAAATGTATGAGTGAGACCAGTAGGTCAGTGGGAGAGAAGTGGGGAAGGGAGGAGGGGAGAAAAAGGAGAGGCATGGGGAAGGAAACAGACCAAATAATGTTGTGCATATATGAATGTATCACTCTGAATCTCACTATCATATACAATTACAAAGCAACAATAAAAAATAAAAAGAAAAGAGCCTTTCCCCCCTTTTTGGTACTGGCAATTGAACCCAGGGGCATTCTGAGCTACACCCCAGCTCTTTTCATTTTTTATTTTGAAACGGAATCTCAGTTGCTGAGGGTCTCATTAACTTGCTCAGGCTGGCCTCAAACCTGCAATCCTATCTGGGCAGGGTGGTGCACACCTGTAATCCCAGTATTTGGAAGGCTGAGACAGGAGCATCACAGGTTCAAGACCAGCCTCAGCAACCTAGCAAGACACTATTTCAAAAATAAGAAAGGGTTGGGGGTGTAGCTCAAAGGTAGAACATCCCTGAGTTCAACCCCCAGTTAGTAACACACACACACACACACACACACACACACACACACAACCTGAGATGCTCCTGTCTCAGTCTTTCAAGTACTGGGATTACAGAAGTATGCCACCACGCCTGGCTTAAAAGAGCCTTTTCTGTTTTTTTTATTTGGTGCATTATAATTTTACAACATATCGGGGTATTTTTATTTGGTGCATTGTAATCTTACATCATATCGGGGTATTTTTATTTGGTGCATTGTAATCTTACATCATATTGGGGTATTTTTTATCTGGTGCATTGTAATTTTACATCACATCGGGGTATTTTTATTTGGCGCATTGTAATTTTATATCATATCGGGGTATTTTTATTTGGTGCATTGTAATCTTACATCATATCGGGGTATAGAGTGTTAGTCAAATGCCTGCACTCAGCTCTTGGTGCGCTCCCCACGCCCCCCCCTCCCTCCCACTCCCCAGGCACATCTTTGATATTGGAACTGGTAGTTTTGTAAAAGAGCCTTTTCTATTCTTCCTCTTCTTCATTATCATCACCACTGTCATTATTTTATTTTAGTAGTTTTGATCCTTTTAATTCTCTAACTCTGTGGGGTAAGCAAGGCAAGAATCATCCCATTTTATACATGAAGAATTGAGATTAACTGATTTGTCCAAAGTTAGACTTTAGTAACAGCTTGCTGGGGTCATGGGGCTTCTGTGTCCTGTTTCAGTATTCATCTGGAAGATTTTTTGCATGTTTCCTGTCTCTCCCACACCTTGGAAACCAGGGCTATGTATCATCATCCCTGCATTTCCTAGGATGCCCGGTACAGAGCAGGCCCTCACATGTTGACTGAGCTGGATTTTCATGCCTGTCTCCTGCTTATTCCTTTTCAGGGGAAGCAAACTTGCACCTTAATTACCCCATATATTTTTTTTCCCTTCAAAAAAGAGGAGAGAAACAGGATTGCTTGCTCAGGTTCACAATGTACCCTCCAACCTTTCTAGTTTACCTGTATTGTCACCAGATAGGAATCCAAGAGGTCCCTCCAACGGGGCAATGGGACCCAACTTGGCCAGGCCAGATTCTTAACCTACAAAGGAATTCCAGGTCGGGTCTGGTGGCACTGCACACCAGTAATCTCAGTACTTGGGAGGCTGAGGCAGGAGGAGCACAGGTTTGTGGCCAGCCTCAGCAATATAACGAGACTCAGCAAAATAAATAAAAAGGACTTGGAATGTAGTTCAGACGTAGAATGTCCCTGGATTCAATCCCCAGTAACACACACACACACACACACACACACACACACACACACACACACACACACATCCAGTTTGCATGGAAAGCAAGGCACAAATATTTATTAAAGAATAGCCAAGGTCTACGGACCCAAAAGGCAGGCGGGCGTCCCTTGCCCCTCAGGGAGAGCAGACGAGTGCCACTCCCAGGGTTCAGTTCTCTATTTATATGATTTATCTAGGAAGAAATGTGCAGGTTCCCTGGGATGCTTCTTTGAAAATTAAATCCCATGTCAATCATTTGATATTTGGGGTTCAGATTGTTTCGTCCTGGTCACGCAGTCTTGCCGTAAATCAGTTGTGGACACGCTGTGTAATTCTTTGAGTCTTGTGACATTTAAATTGATTGTTTTTGTTCTAGTTGATCTGGTACAAGCATATGCTGGAGGTTTTGTTCATCCAACTAAAGGGACAGGCATGACTGGTCATGCTCGTCGATCCCAGTCTCCATTTACCACGGGTCTCTCTTCCTCTCCTGGCAAGGACTCACCTATCTCAGTATGAGGATTGGTTGTGGTCGGGGACACTCACTGAAAAGAAGCCTGGTTCTGCTCTGTAGCCTGGGAGGTGGCCTGCTTTATAGAGTTCATAAAATCCTCCACCGGCTACTGATGATGGCTACTGTCCTCTTCTTACACAGCTAGGGACACTGTCAGAGCAAGCTCTCATCTTTGTGGCTTGCAAAGTGAGAGGCAGAGGTGCCTTGGGGTGGGCACAGGACAACCAGCATCAAGGGTGACAGCGGCAGAGTCCTTGCTGTCTGTCCCCTTGGCCCATGTGTGGCCTGTGACTGCAGCCCTGGCCTTGCTGGCAGCCGCATCTCAGGCTGCAACATCTCAGCTGAGTGTCGGCTTCCACACTCTAGCCAAGTGCTCTGCTGCCAAAGGACCGGGCCGGGAGCGACTCTTCCAAAGGCAGTGTTTATTTCCAGCTACTGTAAACACTTGACCTTGCTTTGGGTTTCGACTTTTACCTCATCAGTCCGTTGGATTCCTCTCATGATCATGATAAAGGATATCATGTGTATCTCACGATTTGTTTATCCAAATAAAATCAAGGTATTATTCCTTTCCAGTTCATGAATTTTCCTGCTCTAGTTTTCTGCTCTAGGCAAAAAGAAGTGTACAGAATTCTTGTTTTGAAATGTAACAAGAAATTGACAGGGCCCCGCTCAAAATGCTTCTCATGACTTCTCTGACTTTGTGACAAGTCCCAGGGTGCAGGACCTGTATTATCTAAAGACCAGAAAATTTTAATAGAAAATTTCAAGTATATCCAACAGGAACAAAGTGAACCCCACCTCACCCAGCTTTGACAGTTTATAATTCACAGCCTGTCCTGCTTCTTCTAGCCCATCTCCCTGGATGACTCTGAAACAAATCCAGACGGATTTTACCTGCACATATTTCGGTATTTCTAAAACATGAAGACTTGAAACAAAACTGTAATATCATTATCACTCCTAAAAAGTTAACAGCGAATACCTTAATATTATCAAACCCAGTCAGCACTCAAATTTTTCCAAATATGTCATAACTCTTTAATGGTTTGTTTATAAATTCAGGATTTAATCTAGTTCACATCTTACAAGAAGTCAATGTATTGGAGTCCAGATTACAGTCTGATGGTGGGATGCCCCAGCAGAGAACAACTGGACCACACTCCTGTGATGCTCAAAATCCCGGAGCCAAGGTGGGCCCGGTGGCGCACGCCTGTAATCCCAGTAGTTGGGAGGCTGAGACAGGAGCATCGCAGGTTGGAGGCCAGTCTTGGCAACTAAGCAAACCGTCAGCAACTTAGCAAGACCCTGTTTCAAGATTAAAAAATAAAATAGGGCTGGGGGTGAGGCTCAGAGGTAGAACCTCCCTGGTCAGCCCCCCGTACCACAAAGAAAAAATAATCTCAGAGCCAAGCTAGCCCGGTCCATCGTTTGTCTTCAGTTGGTCACAGAGCCCCAAGTTTCCATCGTCACCACGTCCTCCGCCCCAGGATAGGCCCTCACCACGTCACGCTGCCATGTCGCACTCTTCCCTGCAGATGAGCCAGCCTCAGCCTTTCCTGAGACACTGCCAGGCTTGTCCTCCTGCCGTAACTAGATTAATCTTGCGACAACCCTGCTGACCCACCCTCTGGACGCTCCCTTTCTCCCGGCCTGGCCTGCCCTTCTGCAACAAGAGGAAGCAGAATCCAGCTATGTCATGGCTTCACAATGCCCCCGAGTGTCACGGTCTTCAAAGGCCCTTACCCTCCTGGAGAGGTCTATTTCCCCAACCTCAGAGCAGGCTTTGCCCACCAACCTTTGCAAATGTTCTGATGCTAAAGATCTGCTTAAACTGCCTCCTGCTCCGCACATCTCCAAGTCTCGTCCACTTTTCATGCCAGAGACTCCGGTGCCTGCTTTTCCCCGCTGACCCTCTTGCCAACCTACTCAAGGACACACAAGTGGCTTGATTCATCGTTTGCCTGACTCACCTGTGGCTACTATGTCCAGACCAGCACATAAGCCTGTTCCCTACAGCTCCGTCTACAAGTTCCGAAGACCTTCTGAAGACTAGAGCTTTCTGTCACACCCCTTCCCCATGTCTGAACACACGAGGTACTTAGTAAACACTTAAGGAATCCATTTGGAGGCTTCGTTAAGCTCATTTCAGAAATTCAGCCATAAAGGGATGAGAAAAAAAGTGTGTGTGTGTGTGTGTGTGTGTGTGTGTGTGTGTGTGTGTCTATGTTTTGTAGTTATAGGAAAGGTTTTGTTTGCTTTAGTGGTGCTGAGGATTTAACCCAGGAGTGTTCTACCTCCAAGCTTCGCTCCTAGCTCTACTATGTTTTCTTATTTTGAAACAGGGTCTTGCTAAGTTACCACGCACTGGCCTCAAACCTGGGATCCTCCTGTCTCAGCCTGGCTTTATTTTGTTTTTTAATAGAGAGACTTGAGCATACTTCTATGCAGATGGCAAAGAACAGTAGAGAAGGAAGGTTGACTAGAGGAAAAAGAGGAGTTCATTAATGGAGTGTAGCCCCAAGAAAACAGTGGTGGGATGGGGGACAGAATCCAGCTAGCAGAACTCACAATCCTGGGCTGAAGGAGGCACTCAATAAATGTGTACTGAGCCAGCCATGGTGGAACACACCTGTAATCCCAGTACTTGGGAGGCTGAGACAGGAGGATCGCAGGTTTGGGACCAGCCGCAGCAATTTAGTGAGATCTTTAGCAATTTAGCAAGACCCTGTTTCAGAAAAAAAAAAAAAAAAGCTGGGGGCATAGCTCAGAGGTAGAATGCTCCTGAATTTTAGTACATAAAAAATAAGGTAAGATAATACAAAATAAAATAAAATAAATGTGTGCTGAATGCTGCAGACCAGAACACTGCAGCCTGCCTAGAAATGGAATCCATATAGTGAAAAGCAGGCTGCAAAGGGGATCAGAGAGGACGAGCCATGAGAAGACAGTAATCTAACATTCCCACAGTGAGCCTAAAAAAGTGTGATTTCTAAAAGTGCACACATACTTGGCTATTTTCTTTTCTTTTTTGTGGTGCTAAGGGATGGAACCCAGGGACCTTCTACTTCTGGGCTACGCCCCCAGCCCTATTTTATTTTTTATTTGGAAACAGGGTCTCATAAAGTGGCAGAGAGCCTCACTAAGTTGCCGAGGCTGGCTTCAAACCTGTGATCCTCCCGTCTCAGTCTCTCAAGTACTGGGATTACCAACGTGCACCATCACACCCAGCTTGGCTATTTTCTTAACAAACATTGTGTCTTGTTTTAAATTTTAATTACAAAAAATTTCAAAGCAGGTACAAAAGTTAGGGGTATAGTGTCATGGCCCCATGTCATCTTTAAGTGACTAGTTTAGTTTCAGCTATACCCCCATTCCATATCCCCTCCCCTAAATTATTTAGAAGAAAATCTACTGATGCTTCTATATCACTATAGGCAAAGACTCTTTAAAAACCATAAGATCAGTTTCACATCTAAAAACTGTTAATAATTCCTTAATGACATTAGATATTCAGTGTTCAAATTTCCCTGATTGTCTTACAAATCCGTTTTAATAATTTGCTTGAATCAATGTCCAAACATGGTTCACATATGGTAAGTGGTTGGTGAGTCTCAAGTTTCTTCGTATCTGAAGTTTCCCCTTTCATCTCTCTTTAACAGGGTGCATTAGGCTGTACATATATGTGTACAGACTCATTCCTGCCCTGGGCAAATAATTTATGCAAGTAAAGGAAGGATAATTGTATCTATTTTATAACCTGTTTGCAGACACAGTATAGAGGTAAATAAAAAATTATGGGTTAAGTAATTTCATATACTTATACTCCTGGCACATATACATTATAGCATGTGTTGTGATAATAAAAGCATGTAGAATTCCTTAGAAGACAACAAGTATGTAATTACTGGCACAGTTTGATCACTATATCTCACTGTGCATCCTATTTGCTCAAGAATAATTAAAATTTTAATGAAAATAAATATTGTTTATGACTTGGACAAGAACTGACAGGGTCTGGACCAACAACAACAACAAAACGTGCATTCATTGTCCATCCAGTTTTGAGGTTGGACTTTGGGGCCTTTTTAAATTGGTCCCTCAGACCTGCTAACTGCCCCCTGGCATTTCTTGGTGGTCACACTCTCTGAGGTCGATGCCTGCGGTGTCTGTGTGAGCGTTCAAGGCAGGGAGCTGTCTGGGGAGCTGGCTCCAGGGCATGTCTCTTTGGGCTGGCTACCAAAACACAGTCAGATCAAAACTTGCCCCAACGGATCAAACCTGAGCGCAAGGTTGACACATCCTAGACATTGGCGTACCTTTTTTCCAGCCAATAGTCAGACTTTCAGTACAATAAAAGCTTTCGGCTAGTCCCCAAATGCTCTGGGTTTGTTTTCTACAGAGATCTGACCACAATAAAATTGTACCAGGTCCTGGCATGCATATTTACATGAAACCAATCAAAGATTTTGTACCAACTTTGAACACACATTTAATAACATAGATTATCTTTGTGATAAAAAAAATGGGTGTTCACATGTTGAACAAAGAAGAAAACCTCTAAAGACTTGCCTCCTTGGAGCACTTCTTAATTTTGAAGTTCATTCATTCATTTCTTCAACAAATCTACTGTGTGCCAAGCACTGTACTCAGTGTATAATACAGTGGAGGAAAAAAAACCCAGATCTAGTCTCTATCCTGTGGAGCTGACATTCCAAAGGAACAGGCTGCTATTGAATAACAAGCAAATCAACACACAAAATAATCGCAGTCTACAGTTGGCACTGTGAAGGAATTAAGCAAGGGCTGTGATAGAGAAAAATGGAGAGACCAGTGTGGGTGGGCTTCCGGGAGGAGGGGCCATCAAAGTTGAGACTTAAAAGATGGGATGAAACCAACTACAAGCAAAGCCTGAGGAATGGCGTTGCAGATGCAGGGTCTAGGCAGCTCCGAGGCCCTGCTGCAGCAGATCCTGGGTATATTTTAGGTATACATGAGGCACGACTCATGAAGAACCTGGACCCATCTGGCTTCCCCTTGCCGAGGCTGGACCCTGCTCTCTGACGAGGCTGAGCAGGATCATTTGGTCCTGCTCATGTGCGTCCCTCCACCTGTGAGAAAGGTCTTCCTTCCAGGGGGCTGGTGCCCACATCTCTCTGGGTGTCATCCATTAGTCCTGGTCCTGTGGCTGAAACCAGAGGTCACACTAAGCCACGGGGCCCTCTTCAGAGGGGACAGCAGCCTTCAGGTCCCCTCTAAACCCATCTCAAAACCACACATATCATCTCAGGATGCTATGTGGATGTAGGAGCCACATTCTTTTTATTTTCCCCCACAAATAGGACTTTTAATTTGTCACTATTAAAAATCTGGATTTTAAACAGATTCTTGGACTTCGGCCTTACCCCCGCGAGCTCCGCAGCCCGGGCCCCGACCGCGACCACGGCAGCGACCGCAACCCCGGAGGCCGCTGCCGAAGCCTCCACGGAAGCCACCACGGCCTCCCATGCCTGGGCCCCCGGGGCCTCCGGGCCCTCCCGCTGCACTGGCGTCATCCACCATTTGGTGTTTTCCAGGAGAAGAAGCTGTAGGAGCCACATTCTAAGAATACATTTCAAATTCATTTATAGCTCCTGCAGTCCACTTCTAGAATTGATTAAGAGATACATGGCTTCTCAAAAAATTCCAGCAGTTCGCCAGCTGGTGGTGTGTAGTTCCCATAGCGTCCACCTTGGCTGGATTCTGACCCCCCAAGTCCACAACCTGCAGGACTCTGCCTGTTTTCCTGCCCGGTAAGTGCAGAGGCACAGCCATAAAACCCAAGCTCCTGCCCAGGAGGGAAGGAGGCTGCCAGGAGTGTGGGTTAATAATTGATGGATTATGATCTTATTATGGACTGAGGTCTCATGATCTTACTGTTTACTAACAGAGGTCAAGGAATCTTGCTGGCATTTCCTTTGTTAATGTTACAAGTGAATCAGGCCTGGGCTGGAACAGGGAGCCAGGCTGGAAGGCTCACTAAGAAAACTTAAGCGGGACTGTCATAGCTGGCCCACTCTTTTCCCTTGGGTTTTACACTACAGATCGTTAATCTGCAATTAATCCGCCCTGCCTGTAACTCTCCAATAATCCTCCAGTGTTACTGGAGTGGGGGCGGCAGGAGGGCTCCATGGCCACCACGCTCTGGCATCCAGGTGTCTTTCAGGTTCTTTCTGGAGGGACAGGTTGTTTGTGGCACAGGGGGATTGAACCCAGGGGCATTCTACCTCAGAGCTACACCCCCCAGCCCTATTTTGTTTTTTATTTGGAAACAGGGTCTTGCTAAGTTGCTAAGGGCCTCTGTAAGTCGCTGAGGCTGGCCACGAACCTGCGATCCTCCTGTGCCAGCCTCCCAAGTACTGGGATTACAAGCGTGCACCACCATGCCTGGCTCTGGAGGGACAGTTTTTAAAGGAAGGAGGGCGGGGGTTCTAGGTTGCCAAAGGTAAATTGGTGCCAGGTGTGGTAGTGCATGCCTGTAATCCCAGGACTTGGGAGGCTGAGACAGGAGATAGCAGGTTCCAGGCCAGCCTTAGCAACTTAGTGAGACTCTCAGCAACTCAGTGAGACCCTGTTCTAAAATAAAAAATAAAATGGGGCTGGGGTTGTAGCTCAAAGGTAGAATGCCCCTGGGTTCAATTCACAGTACCACCAAAAAAAAAAAAAAGTAAATGGGTGAAATTGTTTGCTTTTTGCTCCTTCATCTTGGCCACCCTCTTGTGTCCTCAAGGTCTGTGGCCTTAGAGCCTGCCTGTCGGAGACAAGTTCTGCCCACCTCCCTCCAGGTGCTGCACCTGCTCCTACATCTTTTTTTTTTTTTTTTTTTTTTTTTGCAGTACCGGGGATTGAACCCAGGGGCGTTCTACCTCCTCGCTACACCCCCGGCCCTATTTTTTTATACTTTATTTTGAAACCGGGTCTCACGAAGTTGCGGAGGGCCTCACTAGGTAGAGAGAAAGAGAGATAGGGAGAGAGAGAGAGAGAGAGAGAGAGAGAGCAGTGAAGTTGGCCGCGAACCTTGATCCTCCGGTCTCCGCCTCCCAAAGTACTGGGATTACAAGCATGCGCCACCACGCCCGGCCTACATTTCCTTTTTATTCCAAAGAGCTGAACCCTGGTCCCCTAAGACAGGACACGGTGCTTCCAGGCCCTTTGTGTTCCCTTTCCTTGCAGCACCTACACTTTATCTTTCTACCCCAAGAGTCCAGTGGTTCTCGAGGCGTGGTCCCCAGCTAAGCATCATCATCACGCTCATCACCCTGGAACTCACTAGAAAAGTAGATTCTTAGGCCCCATCCCAGACCTACTGAACCAGTCTCTGGATGGCTCCCAGCACCTGTCACCAGACACGGCTGCCAGGTGTTTCTGACGGTCACTGAGGCTTGAGAACACTGCACTGGCCCAGCAGCTTGCCTTAGTCACTCGTGTGTCTGACTTCCGCTACAGAGTCTAGCACACGGAAGTGTTCAGCAAATGGTTCCTGAACTAAGCAACAACAACCACCTAGTAGCAAGTGGGACAAGGTGCTAAAGTGGTGATGGCCTGATGCTGAGCACGAGGCGGCCCGAAGCACCTGTGTGCTGATGACGAGCACGAGGCGGGCCCGAAGCACCTGTGCGCTGATGCTGAGCACGAGGCGGGCCCGAAGCACCTGTGCGCTGATGCTGAGCACGAGGCGGGCCCGAAGCACCTGTGTGCTGATGACGAGCACGAGGCGGGCCCGAAGCACCTGTGCGCTGATGCTGAGCACGAGGCGGCCCGAAGCACCTGTGCGCTGATGCTGAGCACGAGGCGGCCCGAAGCACCTGTGCGCTGATGCTGAGCATGAGGTGGGCCTGAAGCACCTGTGCGCTGATGACAAGCACGAGGCGGGCCCGAAGCACCTGTGCGCTCAGGTGTGTGCGATTCTCCTTGATCTTGGACTCAGTGACAAAGTATTGAGCTGGATGTAAAAATGCTGAGCCCACACAAAAGTCTGTGGCCGCCAGCCCGGCCCCAATCCTGCTTTCTCTTAAAAACAATTAAAAAGAGGGGGTTCCAGATTCAGTAACCACCTCTGAACAGAAAGGACTGCAGACACTATCTGTTTAATGTACTGTTATGTGTGTAACATTTACATAATATGGTGTTTGGGGTGATTTTTATTCAATGTTAACCATTAGGAACATGAATTCTTTTTCTAACCCTGTATTCATGACTCATGTCATTTCCTTCATCTTTTTTTTTTTTTTTTTTTTTTTTTTTTTTTTTTTTTTTTTTTTTTTTTTTTTTTTTTTTTTTTTTTTTTTTTTTTTTT